>JARHVA010004369.1:0-307500 GCA_037957365.1 Torreya grandis | reverse complement strand
TAATTATACCAACCCCATTTACAAATAATTTGAATTAAATGTCAATGAACACATACCATTACAAATCAGTCAATAGTATTACTATTGAATATGAAAAATGGTATTATCAATACCTACCACCAAAATTCAAATAAATATTTTTTTACCTTTCAATTATTTTGTAGAATTTTTCATTTTTTCGTCCATAAATTTTGATTAAGAAATTATTCATCCACATATTTTGATAAGCCACTCATAATTCCATGTTTAATTGGTTTTGAAAAAATTATTTATATTCCACTCATTATCATCTTAGTAAGGTTTTTTTAATAACTCCTCCCTTAAAAATTATTAATAAAATCTATGATGTCTTTCCAAAATTCATTCAGGGCTTCTATCTCCTTCCTTTGAAGAAATTGGAAAAATTTCGTGACTGTCTTGTGGTAAAATGGATAGCCTTGAAGCAACTTTTAAATATTGGGTTGAGGAATATAATGAATAAAAATATTAATTCCATTAGAATTTAAATCATTTTCCAAAAAGATAGCTTGAATTTGAAGATCCTTAATCCATCTAGTCTTGTGGAGTGTTATCTAGTTAAGGACATTGTTGTTGCAGACTTTGATGAAATTTTTAATTATTGATAGTATGGCTTATTAGTCAATATTTTTGTAGGGATGCTTCCTAGTTGAATTTTTTATTTTCATTTATGTTTCCTACTTTTATGTAATTTTTTTTATGATAATCTCATGCAATTCTTTAACCTTTTTGTATTTTTTAGATGTAATTTATTGTAAAAATAAATCTTGGAAAGTTTTTGGTGTTATTTTCCCCCTCTTTTATTATACTTTGGAGTATGAACTTTCATAATTATAATATCATAAAAATATAAGTAAATATAATGTCAATGATATGGTTATTTTTATGAGCAATCAATTGCTTATTTTTTCAAACACAATGTTTTATTAAAAATATAAAGACAACATTACATGTTTTTATCAATATGGTAAAATTTTATGGAACTAGCGATTACTAGTTATATTGTACTCAAACTCTATTAAAAAACAAAGGAATACATTTTTTAATTTATATTCCATATTAATTATTATAATAATATAGTTGAAAAGTAGTAAACTCTATATTGGCATGCAAATTTTACAATTAAAAATTTTATTATTAAAACTCTAAAAATGATAAAAGTATTGTAAATAATATGGATATCTTTAATGAATGAGAGTATGATATTTATTTTGTAAATGTAGTTAGTATAATTGAATTTGTGGTTACATATTATTCTATAAAAAAAAAAAAATATCTTAAAATAACTAATATTTTACTCATATTGTTTCTATCTAAATAATATGAGATGTCTATTGTTTAAATTAACAAGCGTGTAATCACATTTTTTAAAAGGGTTTTTTTAAATACAAAGTGGATGGTATGTGCTTTTATTAATATTGAAATATTTATTAAACTAATAGTCACTAGTTATATTGTTTACAAACTATACTTAGAAAATATGTCTGAATTTAAAGAACTAGTGACTACAACTTATCTTCTAAAGAATATGAGTAATTTAATTCAAAAAATAACCACTATCATATGTGTACACACTATGGTTAGCTTAAATAAACTAAAACTTTATACCTTTTTATGATTTATATTTATCCAACATTTTGTATGATTAAATTTTGTTGTAAAATATGAGAAATATATGCATTACTAAATAAACAAGTGACTACTAGTTTTTATATTAAAATTATAGTAACATAGAAGGCAATGGTATAATGATTTGTTAAATAAAATATTTTGTTCTATAGATAAAATTTTAACTTATTTTCTAAAACAAATAATAACAAGAAAAGTTTTGTATAGATTATGTCTATCTTTAATGAACTAGTGACCACAACTTATTTTATAAACAATATTGTTGTTTTAATTAAAGTAGTGACCATTATCTAATCCTTAAAAATATTAATAGATATAATTGGTAAACGTTTTTCCCATTATAAACATGCCATTGTAGCCATAATATAACCCAAGAGTTCACTAGAATTTTCTATGTTCCTGCAACATCTAATATCTTATTGCATTTATAGTTAACAAAAATTAACTAGCTTATGGAACTCAAATACACTAACTTCCTTCTAAGAATCCATAGGTTTGTGGATTTATGAACCCCAATTTTTTTTTAATGTATTACCATTGTATTCAAGGAAAGGGGATAAAAATTCCCTATATACTACATGTCCATTCTAATTACTTCCATCAAATAAAATATTCATAAATATAATTAAAACCATGGGTTGTCATATATATAAAAATCAATGCCATTATATGTACATGTATATCCTTGAACACAAAGTGATTATCACTTGTATGTGTGGTCCCACTAATAATAATTCTTGGATTCCAAAATTTAGTGAGATGTGGTATATATCCTCCCACAGTTCTACATGATCATTAATATAAGATATCCCACTAGTTCGGATCTTAATTATTCATATAATTAATGATTTACATGTATTAATGATATTTTTTTGGCATTATATTAGTTATAAAATTAATCTCCCGTAGAGTATAGATTCTCTTGGATGGCTTTGGAATCCTTCCTTTGTGGCTAGCATTTCCAAACAAGGAAACCCCTTACAAGGCATAGTGAGATAAAATAACAAAATAATTACAATTTTTTGATATTTTAGACACTAAAATATGGTATTTAAAACTTAAAAATGTGATTTTTGACCTATAATATCCTACATGAATTTTTCATCTCCAAATATCTCTCACTCTCCATTTGCACATGCTTGCATGCTAGTTATAAGAAAAATCTATCCTAGTTTTCTATCATTCACTTATAAAAACCTCTTAGTATATGATAAACAATTTAAATATCCTACTAAAAATATTATATATCATCACATTGGAATTTTTTACTCAAGGCATTAACATCATACTCATACAATAACATTAATGTTATTGTTATAAGGCTGTTGTTATTAATTTTCACCTAGAAATATTTTTTTTTCAAAATTAAACCATTATCATAGGTTTAAAATTAACCCATTATGTCATTGTCATGGTAAATTACACAATTTAGTGAATATAAATATAAATTAAGGTCAATCTTATTAACCATTTGGCATTCTCAATTATCTATCAATTATAATATTGTACACTGAGAAAAAAATATGATTCTTCACAAATTTTAAATCAATCATCATCCAAGTTTGAATCATAATTAACCATATCAAGTTAAAAAATTTTCAAGATCAAATCCAAATTTATAGGTAAATCCATATAGAAAAATATCATAATTGCACATTCATACTAAGGAAAAGAACTAATTGTAACTTGACATCCATCTTTAGAGTATTAGATATGTAAGAAATGGTCAATAATAAATATTGTGATTGGGGTTATCTCAACACACCTACACTTCCTAATTTTTAATAGTTTTTCATCCTTCATAATCAAGCACATTGTATTGTATAGTCATAGAGAAGCAGAATATTCTATGATAATAGCATTAGCCCTAGATCACCTACATCTAACAAAACTACCCCATGCTAAAAGTTAGTTACCTAGTGTAATGAGAAAGTCAAATGGACATTTTTATGAATCATAGACCCTCTTCTATCCCATTCCTACTATTGGAGCACAATCATAGTCAACTAGTCAAATAGTAAAGCTAAGTATCTTATCTTGATATTGCACTTTCCATATTTATTAAATCTCATTTTCAAATCCATTTCAGTCCATTACTTTAAAATTTGTTCCTTATTTTTGTATCTTATAATTTAAATAATTATAAAATTTCTGCCTATTTTGACTCACACTAATTTAAATATAAGTTAAACATATTGATGAACCTATATATTGATTGAATATTGTAGAACCCTATTTTATCTTTAGAGTTTTAATCATTTTTTAAAGAGTTTCATATTTTCTGCTTAAGGTTATTTCAAGATTAATTTTGAAATATAATTTATGATTATTTTACACTAATCACAATACATTCTTTAGCCCTATCTTTCTTCTTACTTACATGTTTACATCCTATGCCACTTAAGAGGGCTAGTTCTCTTATTCCTTTTAAGACAAAGTACTAATCCAAGTGGTTTGAAAAATGAACACAAACATATTTATTTTAATTCATGTAAATGTATAATGAAATTATAATGGAAATGCCTTATTATTAACCTTATTTTAATGTTGTAATTATTAAATAATGTGTTAACACTTAACCTATAGTGTGTTTAGGGATATGTGTGGTTGACTTGTGGCTTACATATATTTTATATTATCTTATTGCATTTCTCTATTTTCTTAGTATGGTCATCCTATGGAATAACCATGACTAAGTAGAGTATATATAGGAGATAGCTATTATTGTTTTATCATAATATTTTGAATTTTTCTCTTATTGCATTGTTGTGGAGTTTTCTCTCTCAAAGTTAGTCAATCATACTTTTAAATTATTATTCTCCTTTGTCAATTTATGTTATGGATATGATTATTTTTCTCTTAATTATGTGATATTCCATTATTTTGAAAAATATAAGTAATTTCATTACAATTTGTATCAAAGCATCAATTGGGGCTATTTTTTATGTAATTGGTTTTTAGATCTAGTGTTTTAACAACTATAATGGCTATAGGATTGAGGAAAATAACTTGAAATACTGGAATAATTTAATTTTTTTCCACTATAGTATTTTTCAAAGTATTTATTTTTCACACACTTGTGAAAATTAGCAGTAATTGGATTCATCTTGATGAGATGATCATAATGGAATAATATATTGGTACTCTTTTTCTAGCCTAAAACCCTCCCTCATGGGGTTTACACATGGCTATTCCTAACACTCATGAACTTGAGAAAGTTAAAGACACTGCAAAATCCCCTCACAACAATGATATGGAGTCTAGAACTTTAGATCAATTAATTTATAAGGTGGTTCAAAAAAATCTAGTTAGATATATAAATCATGGTAAGTATGAACTCGATGTAATAAAATAGAATATTGATTTTTTAAATAATTAGTTATAATCTAAGTGACCTATTGACCACATTTTCATATCATCTTCTAAAAAATAATATTAAACTACTCAAACCTAGTTCTACTAATCCAAACAATCACAACATCAATACCAATTCATATCACATTTTTTCAAAGGTGGAAGTGTTTTAGTTTAATGATAAAGATCCACTCACATGGAACTATTAAATATAATATTTATTTGATCTAAATCCAATGTGATTTATGGAAAAGGTAATAACAACATCTCTCAATCTGTAACCTGAGTAGTTATTTTAGTATAGGTGGTTATGTGCTCAAAATAAAAATAAGGGTGATCTTGTTACTTGGTTTATGTTTGATAAAGAGATATAGATGCACTATCTCAATAATGTCTCATAAAACTACTTCAATTGGTTATAAAAGTTAAAAAAAACTTGTATTATTAAGTATTGTTTTCATAAAATTTAGAATATATCCTTATGCATGGATGATAACAATGAGAATAACATAACTAGCATGTTCTTAGGAGGGGTATAAAATATAGCATTCAACTTGAGGTTTTCATGTTTAATCAATCATATATTTCTAAATCTATGCCATTTACATCTCAATTAAAAGAGAATAATTCACTCAAAAAGAGGGACTTTACTCATGTTCATAAACATTATTTCACAGCACCATCATTTACTTAACTTATAAGATGTACCCTCAGTAAATTTAAGATAAGTGTAACAAAAGATTATGTTTTTTTTATGATAGTAAGTGTAGAAAAGGAAATAAATTTGACGAAAAATATTTTTTTACATTAAAGGAACCAATGAAAATGAATAATATAATGAATCCTCAAGTGAGCTTATGGAAGATCTAGACGAGGAATCTAAATATTCTCACCCTATTATTTTAGGTATAAGTACTCCTCAAACCCTTAATGTGGTAGGATTCCTTAAGAAAAAAAAGGTGAAAAAGTTGATTGATTCAGAAGTACACATAATTTAATAAACAATAAGTTGGACACTCATTTAAATTATTTTATTTATCCATCTCTTTAATTTCATGTCATGATTTTAGATGATGTCATAGTCATCTATGCTATAAAATTCCATAATATTAAGACTACCATGGGGTACTACCTACTTTATTTTCCTATGTTTTATATTCCCATAGGTGGGGCTAACATTGTTTTAGGAATATAATGGATCAAAAAAATTGGGCACAATAGAGATTAATTGTAATAACTATTCATGCATTTTCATTTTGAAGCTATGACATTTAAAATTACAGGGATTAAAAAAAAAGTCACCCCAATTGGTTAATTCACATTAGATGAAGGAGATTCTTAAAGAGGGGCTGAATTAGTTATAGCATGATTATTTTTCATAAAATTTTATCCACCAAATTTGTCTACACATCTTAATCTAAAAAGGACTCTTGATGACCACCCAAGATTTTTTTTAGCAATTCCAAAAGACATACCACCAAGTAAAGAACATGAATATGCCATTAGATTGATTCCAGGTAGTACACCACCAACATCAAATTGTTATAGGTATCTATAGCCCTATAAAAGTGAAATTGAAAACATGATATAAGAAATGTTGAGGTAGATATTATCCGACATAGATAAAGTGAATATTCATCCCAAATTTTCATGGTTTAAAAGAAGTATGACATTTGTATAATGTGATCTGATTATAGAGAACTCAATAAGTTAACCATCAAAGATAAGTTTCTTATTATAGTAATTGATGATTTTTTAGATGAATTACATGGTATTTTTTAATTTACAAAACTATATCTTCATTTTGGATATCATCAACTTTGAATTACAGATGAGGATACCCATAAAATATCTTTCATAACTCATGAAGACCATTATGAGTTTATGGTCATGCCTTTCGGTCTAAAAAATGTACAATGTACATTTCAGAGTTTTATGAATGCTATTTTAAAGCCTTTTTTAAATAATTTTTTTTTATGACATCCTAATCTACAACAAAACATTGGAAGAATATTTGAAGCATGTGAAACATGTACTATTAGTTATAAAATAACATCATATTTACATAAAACCTTCCAAATGTAATTTTGGAGTCCATGAGGTGGAGTACTTGGGTCATATTATTTCACATGAAGGATTCAAATTTTAGCCTAATAATATCCAAGATATGATGGAGTGTCAAGTGATAGACACCCTCAATAACCTTCATGTATTTTTAGAGATAATAAGTTACTATCACATTTTTGTAAAAACCTATGGAAACATAGTAGCTCCACTCGAAGCCTTTTTGAATAAAAAATCCTTCCATTGGATTGAACCATCTAATAAGGCATTTGATAAGTTGAAATAGGATATGTGCACCACTCTAGTTTTATAAATCCCTTATTTTTATAATATTTTTTTTTTTCGAATGTGATACATCATGATATAGCATAGGATCAGTATCTATGTAAGAAAGAAGACCCATTGCATTTGAGAGTCAAAAACTCAATTAAAAAATACAATCTCAAGACAATATATGAGAAAGAGATTATGGTTATTATTTGTGTATTCAATTAATGGATAGCTTATCTAATGGGTAGGCACTTTTATCTAAAGGTTAATCATGATAGTCTAAATACTTTTTGGAATAGTAATTATCATTAGAAGAAATAAAAAAGTTAGGTGACTAAAGTTTTTGGATATGACTTTGAAATAGTATATAAAAAATGAAATTATATTGTGGTATCATATGAACTTTCTAGGAGAGATGAATGCATTGAATCCTTATTATGCGTAATGACCATTTAACAAGCATATTGGTTAGAAGCAACAAGATTAGAATGGGAGAATGGCATAGATACATAGGTCCTAATTCAAAATCTTCATTAAGATTTAGGTGTTTTTGATAATTTTGAGTGGAAAGAGAGCACATTATGGTATAAAGATATATTATACCTATGTAAGTATTTTTTCCTCAAACATAAGATCATTCAGAAGCTTCATGCATCTCCAATATGGGGGCACTCAAGATATTTAAAGATATATCATTAAATCAAGTAAGATTTAATTATAGGAAGGAATCAAGGGGGATATACATAAATTTTTGGTAGAACACATGGTTTTCCAACAGAATAAAGGAGAAACATTTAAGAAAATAGGTCTTATGCAACCATTATTCATTCTTAACAAGCATTAGGAGGAAGTTTCCATGGATTTCATTATAGGGTTGTTGAGGTAAATGTCATCATGGTATTTGTTGATAGGCTCACAAAATATGCTAATTTTTTTCCCTTACCACATCCATTTTTATCCAATATAGTGATTGTTGCTTTTATCAATATAGTTCAAAAGTTTCATGGTACTCCCAAAATATTGTAAGTGATCATGATCCTATTTTCACTTGTAAATTTTAGATTTATTTATTTTTATGTTTGGATACTTACTTGGATCATGACTCATCTTATCATAATCAATATGATGGGAAACAAAGGTTGTAAACAAATTTATATAAGGGTATATTTTTTATTTTTCATAAGATAAACAGGAACATTGGGTCTATTGGTTGCCACTAGCAGAATCATGGTACAATTCTTATTTCCATATCTCTTATAAATTATTTCCCTTTTTGGAACTTTATGGATATAATCCTATACCTATATATTCATAATTAAAGTTTCGTCACAAGATTTGTGTTGTTAAGTGACACATTCAACATCAAAATGAGGTACTAGCTAGTTTAAGGGAGAATTTAATAATGACAAAATAAAATGAAGTAGCAAGTATATCAGCACCATAGTGAGATGAATTTTTATATCAATTATTTGGTCTTTGTTCACTTACATCCATATAATCATATGTATTTGAAGCAATATGAAATGGATAAAAAGCTTATCCTATGTATTATGTCCCTTGTCCAAACTTTTAAAAATCTAGAAATGCAACATAGAAGCTAAAGATACCCCTATCTACTTATATATATCTTGTACTTCATGTATCTTCCATAAATAAGGTAAGTGGGTAGAGAGTTTCTAACCAGAATTAGTTACCTAAATTAGATGAGGAGGCATAGTCATTTTAGAACTTGAGGATATCCTTCACAAATGCAAAGAGGTTACAAATAAGATATCTTAAGAAGTATTTGATAGTGTAGAAAATATATGAATCATGAAGCCGCATCTAGATTTGAATCAACATTTAGGGAAATATTTTTTGAAGGGGATGGGAATTTTATACCCTTAACTTATTGTTTGCATAGGGATGTGTGTGGCTAAGTTGCGTCTTAGATATATTTCATACTATCTTATTATATTTCAAAATGTTCTTAGTATGGTCATAATATGGAATAAACATGGCTAATTTTATTATGTATAGGAGGTAGTGGTTAGTATTTGTCATCATATTGTGACTTTTTCTCTTATTTTATTGGTGTGGATATTTCCCTCTCAAATCAAATCAGACATAATTATCAAGTATTCTTTTCTTTTGTAAATTATTTTTATATATCTAATTATTATGCTCTAAATTATATGATATACTATTCCATTATTCTGAAACATCTTATTAATTTCATTACATAGTATGCGTAAATGGATTATAATGTTCGCATGCCTAGTATAGAACATGATAATCAAGATAACAAAGATTACCAAGATAGAATTACCCCTAATGACCTTAATGTGGTATATCCTTAGCAAGTTAAATATTTATCTCAATTTTGAAGATGTAAAAGTTAAAACCCTCATGATTTTGATATAGTTTTAAAGCTAGTCATAAAGAATAAAAATAATCACCAAGTTAAGGTTTTTTGCATCTGAGGCACAACAACCTTTTACTATTAATATTATTCATACATATACAACTCCAATTACACATGATATCTATATGCACAGGCAATTATGACCTATAACTATCATATTTCTCTCAATAAACTGAGTTAAATAAGGTCATAATAACAGATCTTGTGTATACATAGATGAGCGAGTAGGGACCTATAGCAACTATACACATAAATACGGGTAATAAACACTAAAATTTTAAGAGGAAAGGGTTAAAAACATCTAAGTATGACATATAGTATGACTCTCACAAGGGCTTAATATAGATAAATGATTTTAACAATGACTGTAAAGGGGGTATATCATGGATATAATAAAGATAACACATGCAAGAAACTAGAAAATAAGGGTAACCTAATCTAATATAGATAAAATTACTAAACTAATATGAATTTTATTTGGTTCAATGGTCAACTAATGGGTGGTCTATGTAGCCTAAGGTGATAAATGAAAAGCCTAATAAACCCTAATTATACCAATTTATTTAGTATAAGGAGGAACATAAGAAAGAATATATAACACAACTACTATAACAATAAGAAAGTAATATCTAATATACTAATAAAATAAATGAAATGGAGTAGGTATAGATATACTTACATTTTAGTGGACATGTTAACACATCAACCTCCCCCATGGATAAATTAGGACTTTTAAAGAGAAGTTATAGGTCAAAGAACTCAAATGAAGATGAAGACCTAGGTATTCTTAGTTTGGGACTCTAAATACCAAATTTACCTCTTTTTTTTACTTATCCTATTTATATCCAAAGACCATAATTAGGATTAGACCTCAAAGATAATAATTTACCTATAGGTATTGTAAAATACTACTTAGGACCCTAAATGTGAGTGTTTTAGACACCTAATTCTAGCTAGAAATGACCTCTAATCAAAATTTATACTGATTCCTACCAAACATTGTAAATTAAGCCTAGGAGTCACTAAACATACCAAATTTGGTTGTGCATCATTCATCAAATCTTGGAATCATGTTGAGGCATCCCTATATAGGGTATTATCCTATATGCAACAATAACCTCTAATGGATTCATCATTAATCACCTTGTGGCATCACAACTATCAATTTGGCTTATGGACCTATTAAGTGGAGCACTTCCACACTTAATTAAATATTGAAAGAGCTAAAATGCTAATTAAAATCAATTAAAAAGTTAAACAAGATTAAATGACTAGTTTAATTATCCATTTGAAAATAATGAATATATAAAAAAGGAAATTATACAAATCAAAATATCAAGCCTTTCATCATTACCTTTATGAGTTATCAAAATATACCAAAATGTCTAAATTAAGAACTATGACTAGTAATTGAAACTCATAAATGCGTGACAAATTTTAACTCAACTAGATTTAATATCAACTAGACCTTTAAATTTGAGAACTATGACTAGAAACTAAAAGTCATAATTGTAAAACAACTTTTAACTCAACTAGAATTAGTCTCAACTCAACCTTCTAATTTGAGAACTATGACTAGTAATTGAAAGTCATAAATTCCATGACAAATTTTAACTCAACTAGAGTTATTTTAACTCAACCTTAACTCACCAAGGATGAGATTTAATTTATAAAATTATAAATATAAGGCCATACCTCTTCATTTTAGAAATTTTGGATACCTTAGAGTTATTATGTAGTATTTGCTCCATAAGCCTCATGCAAGTAATGTTATCAAGCCTAAATCTTAAGCCAAGCAATCAAACCAAGGTGCCAAGGAAAGGTGAAGCCAATAAAGATCCATTGAAGAATATTTCTTGATGAAAAATATAAACAAGTCATTTTTATAATCCATTTGGAGTTCCAAGGAAGGTAAAAGAAGTCTTTCTTTTATTTTTTAGTTGTGTTTCATATGCATGCTTGTTACCTATGCTCTCCCTAGTGTCTAGGATAGAGGTGTTAGTGTTTAGTGTGTTTATTTGGATTTTATTTTATCTTACTAACATAATAATAATATCCCACACACACACACACACACACACACACACACACACACACACACACACACACACACACACATTCCTTGTTCTGATAATATGGCATACTCAATGGGATGGATAATGAGGTAGTTATAATTGTTTTTAGTGTGTCTTGTTAGTATTTTATATTTTATTACTATAAATTTTTGTTATGGAGATAATTAAAAAAATCATTCACTATTTTGATTTAAATTTATGAATATAGGTGAATATTGGACCTATGAACAACCTCCAATTTTTTT
The DNA here is from genome assembly GCA_037957365.1 of Torreya grandis. Taxonomy (NCBI): domain Eukaryota; kingdom Viridiplantae; phylum Streptophyta; class Pinopsida; order Cupressales; family Taxaceae; genus Torreya; species Torreya grandis. The sequence goes on along the minus strand of JARHVA010004369.1, from coordinate 295,441 downwards.
TGAATAACTAGTGCATAGATTAGAAGTTATGAAAAAAATAATAACTATCACTTTCATTTTTTATTTTCCTACTAAAAAGGCTTTAAAATAATTATTAGTTTTAATTTTTTTACTATTTTTTCTAAAATTTTTATAGGTTGTTCTTAATATAAACCCTAAAATAAATTTATGACATAAATACCAATAAAAGACATTTTTAAACTTTCTAAAGTTACAAAACTCATATTTTGAATTTGGTGTTTTAAAAATCATTTACTTAAGTCATTTTCATCTTTCATGGTTTCCACACAATGCCAAGGGGCAAAACTTCACAAAATAATTTGTTTTGGTGAAATAAAATTAATTTTCACATTTAGTTACATACTCGTAAAAGTTTTTCATTTTATGCTTGTTTTGTTTAAAGTTGTTTGTTTCTAGAAAACTGAGTGATGTGTATATGCTCTCCCCCTATCCCCTTTAGGGAACTTGGTTGATTAAAAACACTCATTCTTTACCTTTTTCACTTTAGTAAAAAAGTGTGAAAATAAATTTAGTAAGGGCCTCCCCAAATTTGTATGATTTGCAAATGTGACCCCAAAATGACCCTAAATTCTTTTTACTTGTCTTTATTTTTCATATATTTTGGCTTGTGGGTGGGAGATCACTTCTCCCTCAATGGTTATTTAGGGGTGTGTTCACTTGGGGATTAATCTGCCAACATCATACCAAGACCCACTCCATGTATGGGTATATAAATTTAGGGTGACCCATTTTGATGCTTGTTTGAGTGGTTAAATAAGATATATTAGTGGTACTCCACCTCAAAACGTAGGGGTAAATCAAACATCAAACTAAACTGAGCAACTAATGGATATAGTGGTTGTGAAAAGGACTAGTATTTTTTGTAAAAAGTAAGTTGACATGCATCCAATTGATGTGAGTTCATCTCTAGTATTATACACACTTGGGACCATCTATAAATAAATAAAACTTGATAGTTTAGACAATCCCACTTGCCATATATATATTGTTGATGTAGGGCAAGTAGCCTAAATTTCCATGTCACCATACAAAATTTTCATGCACTTTAAATTTTTAGATTAACATTTAAAATCCTCTCAAGATCAAGTATATAGACTAAATTTGATAGTATGACGTAACCTTGGCAGTTGTAGGATTTAGGATGTTACACTTAGGTGTTTGTGTCATTTTATCCTTTCTTGCATGGTTTTGAGCCTAAAACTATTTGTTTATCTTCCCATGTCAAAATGATTTTTGTTTATACATCACTCCTTTATTTGAGAAGGTGTTTTAATATCCATTTGACATCATACCTTTGCCTTAGTCTTTGAAAAAACATGTTTGCTTGTGTGTCACTTAGTTTATAAGGGTAACATTATGCCCACTAATCCATCATAAGTTTTGTGCCTTTGAGTCTTAAAACAAACCATTGATCACATCTATTAGATCACGATAATGTCATTACACTACTTGAATCATTTCAAATACTTATTTCCCTTATGTCCAAATTCTAATTTTTAAGTTTGAAATGACATGTGCTTATTAGGATCAATATCTAGTATTGTTATGTCATTTTTTTTCATTTAGCTTGTCATTTATTTTAAAGAGCCTAATTTTCCAAGATGAGTTTAATTAGCCTTGACAATTTCAAATACAAACATTGATTTATTTTTGCCTATGCCTTTTGTAATTTTGGCGTAGACATTAAAAAAAATTATGTAACTTAGGTTAATTCTTTATTCAATTTAAAAAATATTGTTTGTGCCTAGATTTATGGGAAATAGCCTATCTGTCATGTGCCTAGAGTTTCATGTTTTATACCAATTAACCCAGTTCATTTTTAAATTTGAGTGCCTAGTTTATACCAAAGTGTTTTTGATTTTTTAGAATAAATCTCATACCTTGTTTTGTTTAAAGTTTAGATTTTGTGCCTTTTCCAAAAGACCTAAAATATGCCTATTTTGAGCCTAGCTTTTATACCTTCACCAAAATACCTAACAACTTTTATTTTCTTTAGATTAGACTTTTTTGGACACTTTGAACCTAGATTTTGGTGTTTTAGTTTTATTTCATCCACTTGACCATTTGTTTAAGACATTTGACATTATACTATTTTATACCAATTTTTAGCACTGGCCGTTTTGGAGACACAACTCCACCCCTAGACCAAGTTATACTATGTTAAAATAATTTGTTCTTTAGACATTATTTTTCAAAGTTTGTATAACTTTGGGCCTTTTTTGAAACGTTTATCATTGACTTAGGTATGTCTCATTACACTCATAATAGAGCCATGTATAATCAAGATTATGATAATGTGATCACATAAATTGACTTTGATTAAGGTCCCTACAATGAAGGAGTGGTTTGTGATACAAATTCTTATCCTCCTTACAATACCTAGTATGGGGAATAAATCCAACATCATCAAGAGAAGTATGCAATGATAACTTCTTTAGGTTGGTTAATGTATGATGTTCTCACTTTCACCATTCATGGTACCTGATCCCACACATATATTAGTAACCATCCTCTAAAATACATGAGCCACGAAGATCCACAACATCCATAGATTACCATACTAGGAACTCAGTGTTTTGCTCATCATACTAATAATGCTTTTTAATACCATACCATTATCATTCTAGGACCTCATCCTTTGGCTCACACTAACAACCAAGCTTTGTAATGCCCTACCATTGCTATTTCATGCCCTCATACTTTGTCTTGTGTTAACAACCAAGATTTACAACACCCTACCATTACCATTCTAATAACTTATCCTTTCACTTGTGAGTAACCAAGCTTCATAATTCCCTACCATTATTATATTAAGACCTCATCTTTTGGCTCATATTAGAAATCAAGCTTCAAAAATCCATACCATTATCATTCCAATCCCTTTTCCTTTGGTTTTTTCAAGAAAAAAAGCTTCAAAATTCCCTACCATTACCATTTTAGGCCCTTCCAAGTATGGTAGATCATTATGCCAACAAGATTTTGAAATTATGACTAGATGGATCACAATTATTATCCTAGATTGAAAATCAATCTTTGTTAATCCTATATTACATGAGCCTATTTACAAAGATATCATTACCCAACCACCAATCATTCTTGATTAATTACCAAACTTCCATGATTTGAAAAAATACATGTTAATCATTGAGCCATAACAAAACCAATTAATATCTCTCTAATAGGGTCAATCATTTGAAGACTAAGATGTGTTCAAAATTAAGATTTTATAAATACTTGTAAACCAAGGCCAAAAGAACCAACCAATCCATGATATTTTTTATGAAACATTTATTTATGACAACTCAACCTATGATGAATCACCTTTTGATCCTTTACCTATTGTTAAGGAGTCTCACTTTGACAAGACAATTTTTACTAAGTCACTTCTTATTGATTATAACCACCTTTGGGTAAAAGTCATTATCTTGACCATTGACCTATTTTTGAAGATCCTCCCTTGGATAAGATAGTATCTATGGAGTTATATCTTGACCTTTTTCCTCTCGTTGATGAGTTTTACTTTGAAAAACTAGCCTGTGTGGATCCCATTATGCCATCACAGGATATTACTTGTCCAATACCAAAAATTTAATAAGACATCATTTTAGCAGCATCCACAATTAATGAAGAATTATAATTAAAGTTAGGTTCTATTCTTAAACAAACATTAAATTTAACATTATAAGTGAACTCAACATCAAATTCAAAGTCCCTTGAGTCAAAATCAACTTCAAAATCATAATACATTTATGTTTGTTACAATATTGGTTACACATGCCTTATAGATCAAATTTGAATATATTTATGATCCTTATATGGTTTTTAAGGATGATTACTTCAACATAGACACAAGTTCTCCTAGTATCTTTTATGAGGATTGTGATTCCTCTTCCCATTCCATTACCATCCCACATGCCATTAATACCAACCAACCTAGACATTATATTGACATTCCACCACCCATAAGTGTCAATTAGGACTGATAGAATCACATATTATTAAACTAAATCCATGGTGACATATCAATTGAATAATCTTAGGGTAACCAAGACAAAATTCATGAAAAAGAAGAACAATATCCTAGTGAAACTTTTTCATAGGTGCTAGGAGACAATCAAAGTCCAAACTCAACATCTTATAGTGAAACCCTTTTGGAGCAACTAGAAGACAATAAGAGTAAAAATTCAATGTTCCTTAGTGAAACCTTCTCAAAATCACTACAAGATAATCAATAAAAATTAAATGTTCCTTAATGAAACTATATTGAAGGCACTATGGGACAATTAAGACAACTTCATTGGTGAAAACCTCATCAAGGTGCCAATAACTGAGCACAAAATTTCTTCACTACTTAATAAAGACATTATTAAAGATAACATAAATACAACTATAAATCTACATTATAATCATATGGAAGATACTCTCAAGACCAAATAATATAAAAAATTGGTGGTCTTATCAAGATAATATTCAAAAGTCTTCAGCCCCACCACAACCAAAATTATGTCAAATATGGAATCATCAACATTGTGTGTGCCTACAAATACCAATCTTAATTTATTGCCCAGCCATTATACATTCCATTATCATCCACCTTTACATTTTCAAATTAGACCTATAATCTAATATTTATCTATATTTACCATCCCTAGCAACACTTTCCTTTATAGAAAATACAAAGATGTCTTATAGTTTGAAGGAAACTAAATCAAAGAACAACAAAGATCATAACAACATTCTTGGAATCCAAATCTATAGCAGTTTCTTGATAGAGAAGCTAATTAGAAGAGGTGTGGGATAACAATTTACATGATTGGTTATTTTATTTATATTATAGGCTGATTAAAAAGTAAATCTCCACATTAGTAAGAATAATAAAAATATTTACTTGATCGTTACCATTTTCCATTTACCTTGCCTTTTCATTTGCCATTCCTCTTGTCATTTTTTCATATCCTATCATTTACCTTATCTTATCACTTGGGGGAAAACTTGTTACCATTATATCTAATTGTGATAATATCATTTACTTTATGCCATACCATATTTTATTTTACCATACCTTTATTATTGACCAAAACATGTTTTTAGCAACCCTACCCAACCCTTTTGATCTTGGTTCCTTTGGATTTTCCCACACCTTTTGCAAGGGTATTTTGATACAATTTTAGTAGTTTTAGAATTTCACATTTAAATGATAGTATATGAAATTAGTATGATAGTGGATTTGATAAGTTATCATTCATTTGTATTTGATTGGTGCCACTAATTATAAACTCCTATGGTAAAATCATTATCCCACCTTGTGTTACTAATTATAACCACCTATGGTCAGATTAGTATCATAAACCTATGTCATTGTTTCCTAATTTTTACAACCTATGGGAAAATTAGGAACAATCCTTATTATCATGTATTGTCACATCACCTTGCCATTACTATGCTCATTTGCCTTTCCATTTTCCTTAATTCATGAACTTGTTTTTACATGGTCAGATCTCCCCACCTTTTGTGTGGGTGGAACTACTATGACTTAAGGTTTTAATGGGACTATGTAGGTTGTATTTAATTCATGTTAAGGTTAGCTTAGTCACTCTTTTTCATATTCTCTCAATGTGTCATAAGTGACCTAATCTATGCTCTTATAATTTTGTAATATGGATCATTTTGTGTCTCAAAATTTTATATTAAGTTGAGATACTTATAAAATTCCAAAAAATTTCAAAACATTTTAAAATTCCAAAAACATTCAAAATTTTCAAAACCCAAAAACATTTATCCTATTTAAACCTAGTCAGTCGTCCTCAATCTACCCTACTAGGGAAAATCCATTATTGGTTCCATTCTATTTCATTGTATTTAGGAGTGTGACCTTCCATTTTCATATATTATTCCTTGGGGGCACCACCTATTTATCCTTCCATTGAGCCTTCACATGTAGGTATTGACTTAGTTGATGACAAGATGCTTTTTATTACTTTTTTTTCAATATTTTTGTGTTTTTATTTGCTTAGTTGTTTGTTTATTTATTTTCCTATTTGTTTTCTTTCATTTTTGTGCCTTGACTCAGACTATATTCATTCATTGGTTGATTCCTTGTGTATTATTCTTGAGTCTATCCATATTCATACATCAACATTGTCATCATGGTTTTTATCATTGGTTCATTATTTTCAATTATTTTTGGATCAAGATTCAGTCCTTATGCATATTATGGCTAAGTTATCAAGGTGTTTTATATCATGATGCATATAATCATGTGTTAAATCAAACATAAACTTGGAAAATATTACAAGTAATAGATCTAGATAAATTTATCTTTGATAATCTTGGAAAATCCTCTCACCCTCTTTGATCTAATCAACCCATTGAACACTCTAGTTCTATCCATGCTAATAAGGATGATAATATCTATAGTGGTAGGTATAACAAAATCATTAACATTGATCAATTCTTATTCTTCTATCATCTATTTATTCACTTTGGACATCTTGATGTGCTTGGTTATTTTTGGCTTCTTCAGTCATTCGACCATTGCATCTATTTTTACACCCTCTCATATTTAATCTATGCAACAGGTTATATCCTTGAGTTATGCTTAGTAATCTACCCTAGTAGGGCATAATAAAATATCATTTTTCCATCTAATTCATATTAATTATTATAGCCACCTATGGGTAAATCATTATTTTGACTCATCAGCCTTACTAGGGAATATGCCTGTACTATTGATTATACCACCAATGGGAAAATTAGTGTCTCAACCTTTGTTACTGATTATAACCATGTTTGGGAAAATTAATAATTCTTTTTAAATCATTGTGTACAAAAATTAAATTGATTGGATTAATCTCACCCATGGGTTAATTTCATTTTTCTTCTTACTTCTTTTTGAGGGACTGTCCATCAATCATATGTATCAGCCACTCCCTTGAGAGGTCATCATTGTAGGCTTCCCAAACATTGTTTAGAGATTCTTATTAAATATTTACCTTCTTCATTTCTTAATGACATTTTTCATTATTTTAGATCTTATTGTGTTGATAGCTTTTTAAACATCTTCCCAAATAGGGGCAAACTGTAGACACCCAATTTTCGCCATAACTGGCCTCCAATCAGACTTCAAAGTAATTCCTACCAAACATTGAAAATTAAGTTTAAAAATCACTAACCATACTAAAATTGGTCATACATCACTCATCAAAGATTAGAATCATATTGAGGCATCCCTATTTAAGGTACTATACTATATACAACAATAACCTCTCATGGATTCAACCCTAATCACCTTGCAATATTACAACTATCAATTTGGCATATGGATCTATTAAGTGGGGTTCTTACACACTTGATTAAATATTAAAAGAGATAAAATAATAATTAAAATCAATTAACAATTTAAATAAGATTAAATACCTAATTGATTTACCCATTTGAAATTAATGAATATATAAAAAAGAAAATTATAAAAATCAAAATATCAAGACTTTCATTATTACCTTTATGAGTTGTCAAAATATCCCAAAATGTCTAAATTGAGAAATATGAATAGTAACTAAAAGTCATAATTTCATGACAACTTTTAACTCAACTAGATTTAGTCTCAACTTAACCTTTTAATTTCACAACTATGAATAATAACTAAAAGTCATAATTGCATGACAACTTTTAACTCAACTAGAATTAGTATCAACTAAACCTTCTAATTTGAGAACTATGACTAGTAACTAAAATTCATAATTGTATGACAACTTATAATTCAACTTTATTTAGTCTCAACTTAACCTTAACTCACCTTAGGTGAGAGTTAATTCCTAAGGCTATAAATACAAGGCCATACCTCTTCATTTCAGAAAGCTTGGATATTGTAGAGTTATAATGCAAGGTTTTCTCCATAATCCTCATGCAAGTAATGTTATCATTCCCAAATATTAAGCCAAGAAATGAAACTAAGGTTCTAAGGAAATGTAAAACAAACAAAGCTCTATTGATTAATATTTCTTGATGCACAAGTCAAGAAAGATATTTCAACAGGCCGTTTGGAGTTCCAAAGAAGGTAGAAGAAGGTTTTATTTTATTTTTTAGTTGTGTTTCATATGCATGTTTTTTACCTATGCTCTCCCTAGTGTCTAGAATAGAGGTGTTAGTATTTAGTGTGTTTATTTGGATTTTATTTTATCTTACTAACATAATACTAATCTCCCCTCTATGGATTCCTTGTTCATAAGTGAAAGCATAGTAGATGAGTTTATTATATTATTTAAGAATGATATATGACCCATATATATATATATATATATATATATATATATATATATATATATATATATATAAATTTAACCATGAACTCTAAGTTGAAACTATAATAGAGATTGAAATATGGAAGATGTCAATTTTTTGCACATGCTAGCATTAACCTCTAACTATCCTATCTTAATAGACCTAGACTAGGAGAAGGATGATCAAATAGATATTTTGATACTTAGTCAATTTAGGTAATGACTAATGAAATAAATAGATTAGTATAGGTTTACCTATGTTGAAAATTATAAGAGTAAAGAGTCTAAATCATAAGTGTATGACACAAGGACATATCACTCACTAGACCTCTATGAGATTGAATGATTAAAATTAAGCAATGTAAGTAGTTAATTAATTAAAATAAAATAAAATAAACAAGGTGGAAAGTGTTGTAATTATAGTTATTGTAAGGTACCATGGTAAAAAAAATTGGGATCTAGGTTTAGATGATATTTATGGATTATATATCACCTTAGTCTTATACACTTAAAAAAATTAAACCTTGGTTGTTCCTCTCAATTCTGAACCTTTCTTACTTTTGAAAGTATTTCATCTACTCTATGTTATTCCCCTTGGCCTATATATTAGTTTGAAAAGTCTTATGTTGATGACCTATACAAGTTCTAAGCCTATACTTACTTTTCTACTCCTTAGAAACTAATATACCAAATAGACACTTATGTCGACATAGGTGTCCCACTCCTATGTAAGTTTACAATGACCAAAAGTCATCCAATTTTCAAATGAAACATATCCTAATGGTTAGCTTAGGTGCTTTACTGTGATACATTTTTTTTTGATATGGTGGTATATATTCATAATTACTCCTCATTCCTTTTTCACCTAGAAATTTCTTACCTACTTACCAAGAAACTTATAAAAGTCATTCAATCCAAAACTCAAGTGATAAAATCTTCCCTATTTTATCTTATTTCCATATTAGTCATAGGGACAACATATACATGGGTCTAAATTACTAAAGGAGTAGCTTGAGAGGTATATTTTCCAAGTTACAAGCTAAGTCAATGTTATACTTGATTTATAAATATTAAATGACTCACACACAATCCAACACATAAGGGATAACTACATTAGTCTAAGGCCTTCTTTGGAGTATTAGATATATAGGAAATATTCATTGAAAGATGGGTCTTAGGGATCAGCTCAACACCATGTGCCCATTAACCCATTTTTTCCAAGGTCACTAAGAATATAAATAGCTATAGTTTTTAAATTTTATGAGCAATGATAGTCCATGACCTAGATATAAATTCACTATAATAAAGTCAAAGATAAACTTAGAAGAATCTAGGTGGTTGCATCTTTTTAGTAGGTATTCTATAGAGGACACATGCATCATGTTTAGATATTAGCATCGACACAACCATCTAAGGTTGATTCTAGTGTCTATGAATCCATATATACTCAATCCATAATTTGTTAATTATTCTATAATATTATTCCAATATCCTTCCTATTTGTTTCATATGTATAACTATTTTAACACCTTAACTAGATAAGTACATTATTTCTTTGTCATCTCCATAAATATCATAGTTTTACTTATTATTTTTATCATGTCTTAGTTTAATGAATTAAACATATGTTATATATAGGTTTAGCATCTAATTATCTTGATACACACACACACACACACACACACACACACACACACACACACACACACACACACACACACATAGTTTAGCACCCTTGTATCCTAGGCTATCTCTATCCCTAGGATACAAGGGTCCTAAACTATATATATATATATATATATATATATATATATATATATATATATATATATATATATATATATATATATATATATATATCACCCTTGTATCCTAGGCTATCTCTATCCCCTTTAAACCTAGATAACACCAATCTAGATTTTATTTTTAAGAATTTGGTGACCCAAGTATTCAAACTCCAAACTTTAGGTGAAATAAGGTTTTCTATTTTTTTTGTTTTTAATCCTAGATTGCTATAAAATATGTACAACATGAATGAACATATCACCCACTTTGGGTTCCAATTTGTTATAGTTGTTATGGTTTATTATATCACCTCCCTTTATAAAACTTTTAAGTATATTCATACACATCATGATAGGGTTTTAAAGTGGAAAAAAATATCTATCTTAAAAATTCCTTTTATAATACCCTAGATCAAGGCCCTTCTAACTTAACATCCTAGGAAGTGGCTTTATTGATAAATCAGGTAGCATGTATCCTAAAATTTTATTGTTTGAGATTTTAAATCACTCCACTATCTATAAATGTATATTATATGAGGTATTACATGATACATAAGTACCAAGTGATATAACATTGTTTACTTTAACATATATTATGAAAATTTTAATATACATCCTAAATATTATTACTTTTGGTTGTAAAGAGGTGTCCTCAAAGAATATCATTTATCAAGATTAACTCCAGCAACACAACTTCATTTTCAAAATAAATAAAACCAAGATGAGCATATTCCATCAATTTTACAAAAATATAATAATGTTATTTTAAATTTTTACTTGTTAGACAAGTCACTACCTTATAAGGTTCTTTTTGTGAGAACATTACAAATGACAAGCTTATCACAGAATGTAGAATCACCACATATGGATCTCATGTTAAGTTCCATAAAATGTACCAAACATAATATATCATTTGAAAAATAAGATCCACCATACCAACCTCTAATAAATACATGTTTTCCACTATGAATCAAGGTGTGTGTTTACAATAAAATAGTAAAATGGTTCTTGTGGACAATAGTTTAGTGCTCAACATTAACAACATAACCTTCCTCTCCTTAATTGGAATTGGACTTCAAATGTGGAACCATATAATATGAACATCAACTTATTTGATAATATTTCATGATGAATATTAGGACAAGTAACATTTAGTAATACTATAGGTCCTTGTATATTACCCACTTTATGCCAAGTTATGATAAATGATTTAAACTGTAACATTCTATTGGGATGACCTTAGATACATGAGATGTATGTAGTTACCTCTACATTTTATGCATGATTAAAATTTAGTATTTAAGTATTAATTTACACATGTTTACTAGAAACTAATCCCTTCAAACATTATGAAATAGTCCAACAAACCAATAATATTACACCGTAATCCCATAATCCTGATTTTGGTTCTCAATATTTTCTAAAATATGAGTACAAAATACAAGGGTGTAGAAAAAATGAGTAATATATAGATCAACCCATATCTTATACAAATAATACAACATTTATTGATACACTATTACAACAACCTAACAAAATTATTCTATCTAAATAACCAAGGTACTTCTCATGGTTACCGGAGTCTCTAACTTCATTACTCCCATGGGAAGAAGAGTGTCATCTTATATCTCTCCCTCATCCTATATAGGTTGATATGATTTGGAATCTACCAAAGGATATTATGTGAATGCTTATTTTGATTATCATTAGGGATCAAGACATTATATGAATAGATGTTTTATCTTGAAGTAGAATATCCAAGAACTTATTGATGATCAAAATGCTACATTTGATTATCCTCTCTAGGAATTAGGTTCACAACCTGACGATCAACAAAAACATAAAAAAATTAGAAATTATTTTCAAGATCATTCAAAAATTAATTCATAATTACAATAGACACACACTTCACACTAGGAGGTTAGAGTAAACAAATTAAACAACATATAGACAAGAAAGATTTGATAATCACCTTATTCATGGATGGTGCTTATTTTTGTCATAAACATATTGATCTTATATTTAAAATTATAAAAAAAAAATAATTCACATATAATTAATTTCAACATCTTGGTTTTTATATATAAGACTCATTAGGTAACATAATAAAACTAATTTCTTATGGTCCTATAATAATTCAAGCATTTTTTTGGGTTATGAATACCACATATCCATATGCATTTACACTAGTAAGTTTTTGGTTATACCAAATGGAATCTAAAATTGATACAAATCATCAAGGTATTTCCTTTTCTCATGAAAGCAAATTGATCCATATTTCATATGATAGCATTAGTTATTCTACTAAAAATGTAAATCATGAGGAGAAACATATATACATTTTAAACTTATCTAATCATAATGAAAACAATGTAAAATATCCAAATTAAGGTTAAAAAGATTCACATATTCTAAAAATACCAAAAATATCATAACACTTTAAACTTCTAAAAATATTTTATGCATAATTTTTTTCTATTGCATCCTTGGCATATGTGTGTTAGTTCCATGTTGATGGATGGCATATCAGTTACTTATACATAAATGTGTGTCATGTTTATATTCAAATTTGATACATGAATAAATAAATACATGATCTATTCATATTTTAGACGTTAAGACTTCCCCCTACTCATGTCATATGGATATTGGGGACAATTGTTTCTTTGATCATGATACTCATAGGTTATATGGTTCAATAATCACATTTCATTATCATTTTTGAGCTTATATATACTTACACATTCCTTTGTCTATAATTATATCTTTCACATAGTACTTTACATGTTATGCACTTGACTTTTTTTGCTAACAAATTTGATTCATAAGCTATAATGATATTTTTATGTTAGGTCCGTAAGCTTTCCTTTATGCACTTCTTTGAGTGTCTTACCTTGATACTGTTTAGTTTGTTTGAGCATTTGAATATACCCTTTTATTTAGGGCCCTTATGAATCTATGTGATTTATTTTACATTTTAAAATGTCATTAATTTTTGTATGGACATTTGAATATGACATTATTGATTTTGTGGACATTTGACTAAGTCATGTCCCTTTAATTATGCAACATTTGAATATGCCCCTTGTTTTTGGTCTCCTAAGACCATTGTATGTTGAATTAATTTTGAGTTCTCATGTGTTAATGTGTTTTCTTATTGATATTGTACTATTATAATCTAGATGTTTCCATGATATTTTTCATTAATTTTAGGCCCTCATGTGATCATAATGTTCTTTGTGCTTCAATGCTACATTTTTATAGACAAGTTATTATATATGCTACATGATTCTATTCACATATTATACAGTTGTCTTATCATTTTTAGGTGAGATAACCACCAGTTTATATTTTTCCCTAGCCTAAAAGGGGGAGAATATTAGCTAGGGCATATCATAGAGGCATGTTCTCCATATTTGGTATAATTTTCAAATTCAAAGGTGGCATGTCATGTAGGCTTGGCTTTCATACATCATAGTTTTAGATTCAGTGGAAGCATGCTTTAGAAGTGTGTTCACCACACTTATTCACATTTGACACATTTTTTTAGATTTTATGGGGCATGTCAGATAGGCATGGCTTCTACACATTTATAATTATAGACTTAGTGGGGGCATGCTTTGGAAGTAGGTTCTCCACTCTTATTCAGTATTCAACACACCCAAATTAAGTGGAGGCATGTTTTGGAAACATGTCATCCACATTAACACTTATTTTAGTTATAAAATTTATCTATATATATTGGGGGCATTCTTTGGAAGCATGTTCTCCATAGTTACATAGTTTTTGAATTGTCCAAAATAAATAGTTATATAGTTTAAATTCATAGTTGTGGCAAAATTCTATATATTGGTACCATTATTATACATAGTTCCACCATGAGACATATTTAAGGTGCATGTGTTATGCAATGTGTGCCTAATATTACAAAATCCAAATTAGTTTCATATTTAAAAACACTCTCAAGGACTATCATCACCCATTAGGATGGACTTTATTAAGCCAAAATACTATAGTAGTTGGTTCACCTTTTGTATGGTTAATGTGATTAAATCACTCAATCTTGCCAAGTTTTTATGTTAGAATTGATTGTATCATTCAAACTCACTATTTTGATATAATGAGTTGACATTTTTCACTCATGCTCACTAGGTTATAAGTATGATTGGGTTACATGGTTGAGCTAATCTCAACTATCAAGTGGAAACTCATCTTTTATCCAAGATTGTGGGCATGTGCCTTCCAATATATCTCTATCTCCTTAAATATATGCACTTTCCATATTTTTATATATTTATCCTAATATTAATTTCATATCCTTACAATGATATATATTTTCAAATCAATTTGCTAATAAGTAAGCTAATTACATCGATTCACAAGCTTACTCATAAACCTTACTCTTTCAATTTCAATATTTTAAAAACTTTAATTTTAGAATATATGCACTAATTATGTACTGTAACATGATTTTGGTTGTAGTTCAGATTCCAAAAAAAAACTCCATTTGAACTCAAGCAAAGACAAGGTGTGTTATACACACCTAGGTATACATTTCTTCTCCTTTACACTAGTAATTTCATTAATAGATTAATGGGCGGAAAATTTAGATGATATTTATGGATTATATATCACCTAAGGCTTTTAAACTTGGAAAACTTAAACCTTTGTTTTTCTTCTTTGTTATAAACCTTTCTTAGTTCTATAAGTCTTGCATCTACTCTATCTTATGCCCCTTGGCCTATTTCTTAGTCTGACTAGTCTTATGCTTATGACATGAACCTTTTATCTTTCCTAGAATGCTTAAAAGCTACTTATCTTCCATCTTTTCAAGTTATAAACCTATACCTAATTTCATGCTCCCTAAACATTAGCATCCTTGATAGGCACCTATGTTGACACAAGTGTCTTACTTTGATGTAAGTTTCTAATTCCCTAAATTCATATAGTTTACAAATAAAATGTATCTTAGTAGTTGACCTAAGTGTTTTAATGTGAGATATTTTACAAATAGGAGTGGTATATATTCAAAAAAAAACCTCATTCATTCCTCACATCTAAAATTATTACCCACTCACCAGGAAAATTATTAAAAACATTCAATCAAGCCTTCAAGTTAGAAAAGCTTCCTTATTTTATCCTATTTCTATATTAGTCATAGGGAAAACACATACATAGGTTTGCAGTACTGAAGGAGTAGTTTGAGAGCTATATTTTCCAAGTTATAATCTAGGTCACTATTTTACTTATTTTCCACATATTGCATGATTCACATAGAATACAACATGTAAGGGAGAACTACATTATTCTGATGCCCTCTTTAGAGTATCAGATATATAGGAATCACTCATTAAAAAAGGGGTGTCTGGGGTCAGCTTGACACATGTGCTTACTAACCCATTTGGTCACTATGAAGATGAAGAATCAAGGTTTTAAATTTTCATGAGGAATTCCAATTCATGATCTACATCTAAATGCACTAGAGTGAAGGCAAAGGCAAACCCCAAAGAATCTAAGTGGTCATATCATTTTCTAATAAGTATTTCATATAGGCTACCTATGTCAAGTTTGGATAGTAGCATTAACACAACTATCTAGGGATGACACTAGTGTTTATAGCTCTAAAGGTACTCAATTCATAATTTGGTGAATATTCAAAAATCCTCTTATATTATACTTCCTATCTCTTCTAGTTATAGAATAGTCCTATCATCATAACCATCTAGGTACAATATTTCTTTGTCATTTCCATATTTATCGTAGTTTTCTTTATTATTTTTATCCTATCTAAGTTTAAAGAATTCAACATATGTTATATTTGATATTAAAATCTAATTGTATTGTTATATATATAGTTTATTTCCCTTGTACCCTATGCTATCTCTATCCCCTTTAACACTAGATAACCCCAATCTAGATTTATAATATCAAACACTAGGTAACCTAAAGAGGAATATGGTAAATCTAAGCAATATTATAGTCATACTAGGATTAGGTGTAGATATAACATAGATAAGGATACACACATTAATTCACTATATATATATATATATATATATATATAAGTAAAGGAAAGAATATAGGGTTAGAAATACTTACCTTGGAGTGGACTAATTAAAAATCAATGTCCCCTTAGCTCAAATGGATATTTCCAAGAGATTTTATGGGTTAAAGTATTTAAATGTTTAGATGAAGACCTATGAAACTTCAAATGACTCCTCCTGTTGAATCTCCAAAGAATACCACAAGACAAGTTTTTTTAAAGACAAGATTTTAGACCACAAACTCCTCCAAATTTTACCTAAGGCAAAAGTATGAATGAAATCAAAGTTAATACAATCTATATGCTTACATTGGAATTAAATATGACACCTATGTATACTAATCCAAAATTGAAAACCAACCTTAAACACTAATTGGATGGTATTATCTAGGTTGATATATAAAAATAATGTTAGCTACCTAGAATAGTATTGGCTAGGATGATAAAGTATAGATGCCAAAAGACAAGATCAAAACTACATCAAGCTAGTTAATATAGTAAATGAAGAGAAAATATATTAAAATTATGATATAAACCATGTTAATTATATAGGATATAATGGAAAATAGAACAATGAAATAAGAAAGGATAGATAGAGTTAAAAGGAAAGGCAGTCTAAATAAGCTAGACTCATGATAGGATCAATGTAATAATGATATAGTAATGTACATATCTTGAAAAACACCATGATCATGCCCACTCCTTTCTTGGTGTACCATTGAAAGCATGCACTTAGTGAGATCAAAATTTGACAAGTCGTTTTAAGACAAAGTATCATTAATTTACAAAGAGAAAAAAATGATATGTATGCATATGCCCCACATGAAGCTTATCACGTGTCACATTAGTGTAATATGGAATGGTGCTTTGGAAAATAACATAGAAACACACAAATATAACTGGAATGAAAAATTAGAAAGTAAATAAAATGAAAATGCATACCTTCACTTGAATTTCTAATTATAGAAAATTCTAAATGTGTTTCAAGTGATATAAGGCACATAATGTGTAGAAGGAGAGGTAGAACTAAAAAATAAGATAAAATTTCAAATTTTTGAAACATTATTCTATTAGGAACTAAAAATTATCTATCTCATAGGTAATCTAAGGCTTATTTTGGTTCATGAAAAGGACCTATAGAAATAAAGATATGGGTGAAAACAAAGGGAATCGCATGGTGATTAACTAAAAACTGATAGTATGATGATGTATGTTTTGTTATTTTTTAGAAAATGTGAGAAAATACATGGTCAAAAATAAAAAATAAGTGATAAACCATGACATATTAATTATATCAACAAACAAAATATGTGAAAAGTGATGAATTAATTGATGCAAATGAATGTAAAACACACCATAAAGGATAATATATTTAAGAAATTGTAAGTATGTGAAATATAAATCTAAGAAATACAAAACATATATATAAATAAATAACATGATCTCATGTAAGATAATAATGTCAAATCAAATATGACGATAACAAAAATGATTGAAAATAAAATTTATTTTAGAATTTAATACAAGCATGTTAAGTCAAACATAAAGAAAAACACTTAATTATGTAAAATGTCCTATATAAGATAAGTAAATTTCACCAAAATCAAACAAGAATAAGATGGGTAAAATTAAAAATTAAAAGTTAATAATATCTAAATAATGAAAACTAAAATTTAGTGCTTGTTTTATAATGTGATGTACAAAATCACAACCACCTAAGTACATGACTAAGATGACTATGGGTAGTGTGTAAAGTAATTGGTGATGGGTGTTTGAGGAAGTCCAACATCATTACATGAGGTGTTACAATTCAACTCATAAATTAAAAGTTGAGTGGAGTAAGTAGGAAGAAGTGATCAAGGATGTGATCAGTTAAAAGTGATATTCCTCAAAGGTTTATTGGGAAAATTATGATGAAAATAAAGAATTTGAAGCACCACATGAGTCTTTAAAAAATACTTAGCGGTAATGATAAACTCTAAACTAGTGGACAAAGGTAATAATTATTGACATCAAAGACCTAGGAAACTACAACTAGTGAGCACAAATCTTGGGATAACAAGGGAAGTACATATATCATACTATGAAGGCTATATTCATGAAATTAAAATGATCCTACCTTTCCATAACATGTTCATTTCTCTTTAGACCCCCTTAAAGAGTAGTCATCATACTAAATAAATTGGGTAATTTTGTGAGAATATAAGTGGTACTAAAATGTAGGAATATAAAATGATGCAATGATATAATGAAACATCCTACCTTAGTCTACTGGCATACCACACCCTAATATGCATCATCTCTATCGTGAGGCCAACTATGGATTTTAAGCTTAAACTAGGATAGGATATGTTCCAAATAAAGATCACATATTTTAGTGAGATCTCAATTTTAAGATATAATTTCCTTTTAAATTTGCATTTTTCTTATAATGTGGCTTTTAAATCTTTTCTCTTTTTCTGTCTTTCCTCCTCCATACAATTTTTTAATAACCAAACATTAGGGAAATATGTATCTAACATGATATAGCTTGTGTTTAGCCACTATTGATGAAAACCTAAAGACCATGGTCTCTAAAGAATCCTAGACTTTCCCAGATATACATATGTAACATCAAAATCAATCTACATTATCTCAAGTGAAAGGATAAAAGGGAAATATGGGGACCATGTTACACCCACAATGTAATAAAAGTTATACAATGAATAATATGCTTGTAGTTAATCATAAGGAGGGAAAATAATGCAATAAAATGGAAAGGGATATGGTATGATATACATGTCTCTAACGAAGTATGAAAGGGATAGGCATCCTAAGATGCCTCAACATGTGTGATAATAAGAATATGGGCATCATAAGATGCCCCAACCTATGTGATAGAGGTAGATTGGATATAATATAAATATTAACATGCCTAAGAGTGATGTTAAAATATGTGTAAATTGGTGTTATAGCAATAAACTTGGCATCTAAGGATGTATCAAGATATTTGAGTAGTGTTGTAAAACTTCATGTACAGTATTGGATAGGCCAATATAGTCTATACAAATAAGAGTAAAAGTAACTATATCATCCATGTAAATACAATTTTTTGATGATATAGGATTGAACTAGACTTTATTTTCTATATCAATATAGTCAAATAAAGGATTGAACTAGAATGAATTGGCTAGGTCAATATAGTCTAATTAAATAAGACAAACTATAACATCTAGATTGATACAATCTGATGATGATATATGAATGAGATGGAATTTATCGATCTAGTCTATAGATTCTAGTGAATAAAATTAAACCATATCATAACATTTTGGATCATAGTTGATGCAATTGATTGTATAAATAAGAACTACATTGCATAGTTTTAATCATGGCCAATGTAATCAAAAAGGGTATTGGGTCAGTTGATACCATTCGAAAGAAGTGATTTTTTAGGTGAATGTAAAGCATGATAGTGATGAAGAATCATATAATCTTAATGATCAAAATCACTTATAATTCACAATGTGGTAGGAATTTGATTTTAGGTGTTTTCCATAACATGATGAATTTTCAAATTTTGTTTGAATGATGCAATTGATTGTATAAATAAGAACTGTATTGCATAGTTTTAATCATGGCCAATGTAATCAAAAAGGGTATTGGGTCAGTTGATACCATTCGAAAGAAGTGATTTTTTAGGTGAATGTAAAGCATGATAGTGATGAAGAATCATATAATCTCAATGATCAAAATCACTTATAATGCACAATGTGGTAGGAATTTGATTTAGGTGTTCTCCATAACATGATAAATTTTCAAATTTTCAAGGGTATGGAAGAGGGGGGGTAGACATTAGGGGAACCATGATCAACATTGCTTAGTTTTTGTGTAGGTATGGGAAAATATTTATTGGGATCATCAATGGGATGATCCATTATCATGTTAGGGTCTTCACCTCCATCAGAATTGTCTTCATAGGTGGTAAAATTATTATATTGATTTCAAACCATGTGATAAGCTACAAATGTGTGACAACTAGGATCATCATGAATAAGAACATAACTATAAGTGTAAGTATCATAAAATTTATAAGGAAGATCATCATGTTGATCTTCATCAATGCTATAGGTATCTCTATAGAATAATCAATTCCCCAATTAAACTTGAGACATTCTAATCATTGTGTAAAACCTAACATAATTTACTTTATAAGGATGGCCACTTTATTTATTAAGAATTTTCATTCATTAAATTGTTAACCTAGTTTTTGTATACATTAGGAATGTCTTGAAATTGTATGTACATAAGAGGATATTAGAAAGTTAAGATACTAATGGTTATATATAGCAACAAAATTTAGATAATTTTAAATGATAGAATATAATAACTTTTGCACAAATGGAAAGATACATAAATTAAATTAAGAATATTTTGTAAGCTTCTTGTATTAGATGTACAAACACTAGAATAGTATATATGCATGAATTTTAGCCCTTTATCCACTAAATGGAAATCATATGTAAATTACACAAATAAAATTAGAACAAGTTTTGCATAATCATGGTTATAAATACCTATTCTTCCCTACTTTTGCATACAATCATCTACAACATTACTAAGTTTATATTACTCAGGTTTCCAATCTCAAGCACATTCAATGCACTCAATCTAACATTCATACTAGCTTCACTTGAACTTTTAATTGTAGCATCACTTAGGTGGGGATAACTACATTATAATTTATCCCTATTTATAGTATTGGTATGTATGCAACTCTGATCACATTGGGGTGTTGAGGATGTCAAGCCTACCCCACTAACAACACACTACTAATTGTGCCAATCAGATTCCCTAAAAACATGGAGTTTTATGGTTTTCCTATAAAATTAGTCATAATAAGTCATTTACATAAATCCAAAACTTATGCATGGAAGAATACACTTAATAGACCCAGATACATGTGCACCTAGAAGCTCGTAATAGTTATGCACAGAGGACACTAGCACCAAAATAGGGACACTAGTACCATATGGAGATACTATTTAAGAAGGGTTTCAATTCAAGGATCATATTTTTGACACTTATATCAGCCTTTATCTTATTTTGTAACCTCTAGATAAGTACTTGTTTCCATTATTTATTGCTATTTTTAGAAAGGTTAAACTAATTCAATTCTAAAACAAATTAATGGCTATATTTATTACATATTTCTACCCTGATTTACTATACTCAAACCTTTAACAACCTAGAATTTACATATACTAAGTCCTAAATATTTAAATCATTTAGTGAACCCAACTTATTTTGAATATTTCACAAACCCTAACCCTAGATAACCCTACAATTTATGTTTCCAGCCTTCTAAGACCCACAATCAGATCTAAAATACCTATATTTTTTTACTTATATTTCATATAATCATGATAATAATGATAGATAAAGTTTAACACTTTTTAATATAATTTTTTATAGATTCATTTACATGTTTTTTCCTTTTATTTGGAATGATTTCAAAGATGGCATAAATAAATATGTACATGATGCTTTATATCAGTTAAAATGTATGTCATATTTCATTCTATATCTAACATGTTATTGTTCTCTTATGTGGAATTCAATTAATAAACAAATCCTTGCACACATAGAGGATAAATTATAATATAGTTTTTTGGACTTGATCCACAAATTTAATACCCTAACAATCATGTTTCAGGATTCAATGTCATATCCTATGCGTAAGAAAGAATATCCTTCTCCTCCTTATCTCCATGAAGGTGATAGTTAATTTCCCTGTAACTAGGTACATGATATCATTCCTCCATGAGATGACACAACCTATACTATTATTAATAATTCTCATACTCTATCTATCCATGCCTCTACCTCTCCCCTAAAGGGTGTGTGCCTACATGTTCAATAAAAATCAACTAGTGTTTGTATTTGTGAGAATATAAGGATCAAATTATCTATATGAGTAAGATAATATTAAAATTACATATTCAAAATCAGTTATTAAGTGAAAAGATAAAAATATTGGCTAATAAAATTACATGTACAAAGTCTTTAGAATATGTTAGTGATCATCATGTATATACATATACATATAAAAGTTGAACCTAACACTCTTTCATATCCAAATCATAAACTACAAGATGAGAAATACAATCAAGATAAAAATAATACATAAGATGGAAATCATGATACTCTCCCCCCACTTAACGATGAAAATATAATTATCAATTAGTATGAGAATTTATAAAGGTTTAGAGATATACTTCAAGAATAACCCCATGATCATGCATAGATTATGTAAGCCATAATGGAAATAAATAATAAATAAACTAATGGTTAATGTTATACAACCCCCAGATAAAAATATTGATACACCTATTTTGAGGGTAACTTAGGTTGTACAATAAATTATTTTAACTAGAAAACCTTAAATAATGAAAACACCTTGTATGGCTAGTTCCTCCTCTCTAGATGTACAATCCCTTATGCATGGTATTCATTCTCTATAGGCTAATGTGTTACATCTTAAGCAAGGTGATATTATGCAATGCCATGACTTCGATTATCCTGTTCTTTTATTACAACTTTAGCACATCATGTCAAGGTGACTCCTCTCTTATATAGATATATGTCACCTAAGCTTGCCCTGTATGATGGTAAGGGTGACCTAGAGAACCATCTATGATATTTACAAGTAGCATGTTTTGACTATGTGTCCAATGATTGGCTTCTTACTAAGTTTTTCCCATGTAGTCAAAAAAACTATGACATATAGTGGTTTTATGATATTACAAATTAATATATCACCACATTCAATCCATTGGTAGATGTGTTTATAGCACACTTTTCAAATAACATAAGTGATAAGATCTCACATGCTCAAGTAACATAATTAAAGTACAAATCTAATGAGTTTATTGCATAATATGTATTGAAATATAAAACTATATTGGCAAAGATGATTATACACATGATGGATAGAGAGATCCAAGATATATTAAAATAGATCTTACTACCAACATTGCATGAATCTATCTTGTTCAAGAAGTTTCCAACCTTCACATATTTATGCCACATAGTGAAAAAAAGGGAAGTCAAGCTTCTCTCTATGGAAAACTTAAAACTACATAATTGGATTAGATTCAACTAATAAGAGTTATAATAATGCTCCATACAAAGTAAGGGACACTAAAATAAAGAGTGATCTAAAGGCCAGAGTTAACACTTTTTTAAACCCATCTCCTTTATTGGCTTTTTGGCTCCTCCATAGACAATTTTCACCAACCTTCTAGAATCATTGGCATGTGTTTTAAACTAGCTCTTAGAATAATATTTAAATTCTCTCCCTCCCATCAAAGAGGTTTATAAGACATGCAATCTTCCAAATATATATGATTATAATGCATTCTTTGACTATGATAGGGCACCAGGCCATAATACAAATCGATGCATCACATTAAAACATAAGATAAAATATTTGATAAAGGACAACATCATTGATGTAGGAACACCCACAGAGGCACCCAAAGTTTAACAAATAGAATCTAAAGCATTGAAAATATTCACAAATCCATTTACAAATCTTATAAATAATGAGATAGGGGACACTTTAGGTGTTCACTAGATATATTACGCACATCCACCACCAGAATCATATCACGCTACCACAGAGGATGCACACCCTTACATAATATCAATTGTGTATATCATACTACACTAATAGTTAGACCACTCATCACTTTCTCAAAGTAAGATATTTTTTATGATGATTTAGATTAATATGCACTCCTTGTATGAACCTACATTGATAATCATCCTATTTAGAGTGTTATGATTAATAATGGGTTAAGTATTAACATGTGCCCTATCACACTTATATAGTATTTAGGTTATTTAGATAAGGACATTTCTCTTAATAAGATAATTATTTATGGTTTCAGTGGTCATGTTTAGAGCTCCATGGGGGATATTTTACTTCTATTATAGGTTGAACTAGTATATGTGTCCACTATATTATTAGTAGTACCAAGTGTAGGCACATTCGATATTTTATTGGGTAGGCTATGGATACAAAAACTATGATCCATTCCATCCACCATGCATATATGTCTCAAATATATATGTGTTAATCAGGTGTTAATAGTTGATGATCTCTCATATGAGTATCATTTATCTATCCCATAGGTAGTCACACTGAAGTTACTAGTTATAGTTCCAAGCATAGTTTCTATCAGTACACCAAAAAATTTAGTTGAGCCACTAATGTAGGTGAGATCTATTCCTATAATGTTACCATGTATGCATACTCTCCCATAGAGAACATTATTAAAAATACCACTACATCAAAAATATGTTACAGATTCTAGATGGCCTCCCTCTACTAATTTCCTTCTAAGATTTGTGTTATTGAGTAGTTAATATTCTCAACACATGGCACCCATGCTATTTATATCATCTTATAATAGATAGGTCCCTAAGATCCCTATAGTTTATAGGACACTAGTCAACTTCATGGATTCCTATCACCAATCCATAGGTAGTGCCAATTATACATCACTCAGTACAGTAGGTTATGGGACCTTAGTTACCTTTTCACACATCATGTATGATTATTGTTCCTTTATTTGACATAGGTCACATTGATAGTGAGTCTCCCATGAGACTCATTAGTTAGTATCTTACTCCCTTCTTGTACATAGTTTCCTTATTTATTCCTCCTTAGATATAGTTTATTTTTCATGTTACTTGTACATAGATTATATCTAAAAAATACAAAAATAATATAATATGTCAAAACACAAAAACATTTAGATATTTACTCAAAAAATACAAATTATAGATTGCTTACATATCTTATATTTTCCAAACACTACATATGATAACTATCTTAGTATAATTAGTTTTTATCATACATACATTACTTCACTTGTTTTTGTCGACTATTCATAGATACTTTAGGACCTAGGTCCACTACATAGACCCAAATTTTCTACTATCAATCTATTGGAGGCATATAAAAAGATACACATGTTCCTCATTTCATACACTTGACCATTTGGGGGCATCATGTACACTATTTTGATTGCCACATTACATATTTCTAAACTCTACATCACACATATATCATTATTATATCTTAATATTGATCATAATACACCTAATCAATTTTTTTGGCCAACTACTACTACTTTAGACTCAGTTTATGTACATCTTAGCTCTTATACAGATTTGTACCACATGTTCATGCATAATTTCATATCCATCTTTCCTAACTTATATTTGATTTATATCTATGCTTATTCTATTCGAGGGAATTTGAATATGTCATTGCTCTATGGATATATACCACTTATTTCCATTATATGTATGATTTCTAAATGTGCCCATGTCCTTATGTGTGCATTCTTGATTGTGTATGTAGACATTTGAAAATTTCCTTCCATGTGGATCTCATCCAACTTGTTTTTTGTGTATGTGGACATTTTAACATGTCCTTGTATGTATTTATTTCTTAGATTTAGTGACATATGCCCATGTCCCTTATATAGTATCCCCTTAAACTAATTTGCATGCTTCATGTGTATTGTATGTATGTTTTCTTATATGTGTCATGGCCATGACACTTGTATCTTTTTTGTTACACACTCTTATTTTAGATTCCATGAGGGACCATGTGCATCTCCCCTTTCCTACTTAGGTGTTATAATGGACATCATACCCCATTCCCCTAGGTAACTACTTAGTTATTACTCAGATTTTCTATTCACATACATTATATATATATATATATATATATATATATATATATATATATATATATACATATATATATATATATATATATATATATATATATATATATATATATTAAAAAACTTGTGAATGTTATATCTAACATAAATCACACATTAAAAACTTATGCTCAAATTATCTTACATTATAATGTTATATATGAACATTATATGGGTTCATGATGTAAATATCATATATGTTGTGGATAACACACATTTTGTAGATATTTTTATTCTAAGGATAGTTCTTACATAGGTTCAAAAATTCCTTTAAAAATAGGGGGAGTTCATAGGGGTTTTTCACATATATTATCCTATCTGAACACACTTAGAGTGAAGTTTTCAACACATAGGCACATAATACAAAAATCAATTTTAGGAAAACATAGTGCAAAATAGTGACACAAAAAACTAGTTTTATTTACATAGAAATCAAAATAGTTGGACATTAGTACCTAAATTGGGACACTAACACCATAGGGTGATACTATCCAATATATGGTATTACTATCTAGTAGCCTTAGATTCAAGAAATTCTAGATTAGATAGAAAATTATAGTAGGTGTAGTCCAAGTTTGCATATGTTTAATTACATATTACTAGTTTTGGCTTATTTTATCTCAAGTTCATACCAATTTGCTTAGATTAGGGGAATCATGCATGACATGATCATTCTAAATTTAGTTTAAATATTTAGATACCAATTATTACAACTCAACCTATAATCCTATAATTAGATATCATATTTAGGAGCATGTGCATAAAATATTATTTTTTTATGCTCACTTATACATTAATTTATCAGATGGAGTGAAAAAAACTATCATTCTCTATGTTTTACACGTTAGAAACCATGTTCCAAATTATACACCAGCTTCATGCCTTATTCTATATGCAATTTATGGCATTCCTAAGTGGGCTATAGTTGCCTAATATTCTTGAGAGGTAGTAGAGCTGCTATACATAGTTCTAATTATAGTTACACATCTCCTATTACATCACATAGTTTTAGTTTTAAATGCATCTAATACATATGGGTAGGAAATGATGGAGTCATGATCTACTTGAGTTCTTGATCCACCTACATGAGCAGGTTAAACACATCATTAGTCCAATACAAGATATTCATAGGTCATGATCCACCAAGTAGTGGTGGGAAATAATGGATTTAAAATTGAATTGAGTTCTTGAGCTACCCACACATGGGGTTTGAGTAATCCATCAACATAGTCCAATTTATTCATTGATTGATCACTATCTACACACACATATAAGTTATCACAAGGTTTATACATTGGTTCATGTACCCAATGAGGTGTATTTGTTCCTTTAATCTCTCTTATCTCTTTACTCAGTGTTGTCTTTGCTTTTGATATCTCTTAAGTAAGGATTGATATATACACATTTCATTTTCAATATATACAATGGAACATGATTCACATACTCGAATCTAGGTCCACAAGCTTCACCTTTTAGGTAAGTCTAGGTATACTTCTTTTTCATTTATCCTAGTCATTTTGTTTTTCTACATTTCTAGAATAAAGTGGGGGATGTAATCATCTGAAAATGACACTTTAGTGTTAATAGTGTTACTTGAGACCACCCATCCCTATATTAGTGATAGACCTATCTTAGGGCCTATTTAGACACTTATCCAACCCTTATGCGAGCCACACATGTCCTTAAACATCACTAAAGTAGTCCCAAACCCTCAATTTAGCATCTTAGCCCCTAGTGCCTTAGGTTCTTCCACCTGGACACTAGCACCTTAATTTTAATAGTAGTTCCCCATAGATCTAGAGTTCTAATTTGGGTGTTATTATCATTTTCCCTCCTTTTATTAACAACATATATTTTCTCAAATGGGAAACCACTTAGGTTCATCTTAGACCTCTTTTAAGACCCATACACACACGAGAATAATATATATACATGACTTTTAGCCCTTTATCCACTAGATGGAAATTAAATGCAAATTATGAAAACCAACTCAGAATAAATTATTCATAATCAAGGTTATAAATCCTTATTATTCCCTACTTTTGCATATAACTATCTACAACATTCTTAATTTGATATTACTTAGGTTTCCAATCTAAAGCACATTCATACTAGATTTACTTACACTTGTACTAGAACTTAGGTGGATAGAATTACATCAGGCTTGATCCTTATTCAAAGTTTTGGTATGTAGGTAACTCTCATCACAATAAGGTGTTGAGAATGTCCAGCCTTCCCCACTAATAACACACTTTACTACTTGTGTTGATCAGATGCCTTAGTAACATTGAGGTTTAGGTTTCACCTATAAAATCAATCATAACAAGTCATCTATAGAGATATAGAACTCATTTATATAGGAATAATCTTGGTAGACCCAAACATAGGTAGATTTAAAATCTTGTAACATTTTTGCATAGAGGAAACTAGCGCTAAAATATGGAGACTAGCACTACATGGTGTTATTATCTAATTCAGGTGCTATTATCTTAAAAGGTTTTTGACACTTAGATCCTATTTAAATCACTCAAATCACTAGTTTTTAGCCTCCATATTTTTAATTTAAATCAATTTCTAGCTAAGTACTTTTGTACTTTATTTATTGTTATTTTTAGAAAGGTCAAATTAAATTAATTATTTTTTAAATCAATGGCTATATTTATTGCATATTTCTACTTTCATTTACTATACTCAGACCCCTATCACACTAGGATTTACATCTAATAAGTCCTAAGTAGTTAAATCAACATGTCTTCCCATAAAAATTATCCATGAAAATATAAATCATTATGAAACCATTGAGCTATAATAAAAAAACTTAGAGATAAAATATTTAAAATTAAGATTTCCTTTACACACACACACACACACACACACACACACACACACACACACACACACACACACACACAAAGTGGGTTTTATGCACACCAAATCATAATGAGGTAAATTCTAACATTTTAGGATCATAATAGAGGCAAAATCCACTCTAGGGCATGAGTTATAGGTATGTGGTTGAACAATCAACTGGTGGAATAGCAGGTAGAGTATGTAGGTTGTTAACCAGGACTATGAATGGATGAATAATATCTAAAAGAAAATTAAAACTAGGGTAGTTGAAAGATGGGTGGATACTAATTTAAAGTGGGTAGATCTTATAAATAAACTCCAAAAAAGGGAAGGGTAGAGCATAAACGAGGTCTTTCTGACTTCAAGATTACTTTTGGATGGATTCTTCATGGACAATTATTTTCAAAACTAATTTTTGTTGCTATCAACTACTACACACACACATACAAACACATTCAAGTAGTCTAGGATAGTTGATATAGGAAACTCAAAGATCTCAGTCAAAGGTTGCTCATTTTAGGGTAGTTGTTACACACTCATACTTAAATGATTATAAATTAGGATAGGGAGGTACTCAAGGTAACTACTACACATTCATAGAATACTATATCAAAGGAAACACTTATACACATTTACAAAGATGAGACAGTCAACCTAATTACATATAATCAATAATAATTACTAACTATTCAATAGCCATTGCACATCTAAAATTAACATATATATTACAACAAAAGGAATAATTCATAGATATTTCACACTTATAACTATTGAATCAAACAACAAAGAAATGATAAAACTTTATTACACAAAATTTGGAAAGAAAAGGTACCAACACATGTGTGATAATCACAATTTTACTTCTTCATTTATTGATTTTTTTTACCCTTAAAAATGAGGTTTCTAGATGTATATATAGACTTTGGGAGGGATAACCTAATAATCCAAGTACATGAAAACTTGTAATTACATTATGTATTTAGAACCTCAACTCTAATTCTAGTTTCAAAACTACATGTATGCATATTCATAGTTAACTTACAATTGTTAGAATAAATTTATTATATACAATGTGATGAAACATGTGCATGATTATGAATAATTTAGGAAACTTACATATTCAAGTTCTAACATAAGCAAAATATGAGTCCAAAATCAATGCCTTTGCATGGATGCACCCAAGATTTTGCCTTTGAACTAAGGTTGGATGGACATTTGCATGGTGTTATTGACTATTAGAGACATTGTAGTAAATACTTGTGCTAAACTAGAAGTTGTAGAATCAATCTTCTTATTTACTTCAAAATCAAGATAACACTTGTGTCTTACATCATACTATTGTCTAATAATATACATGTTTAGTAATGAGGGTCTGTGTACCCTATTTACCTATCCAAGGAGCTTAACATGCTCTACCTTTATGTTTTGGAAGTTTATCTTGAAAATTTCTACTTTCATCACCTTATTTCTAGCAAAACTTAACTCAATCTCAATTTATTTAAGTGATAATCCATGAAGGCTTTGTTTGAATTTTGTAGATGCTACCTAAAGGAATTAATCAAAATTGATTCTATTAATAAGTTTACTAGTTGAGTCTCTTTCCTTTGATAACTTTAATCCTTCTAGGATTTACAAAATAAGAGCTTTATGTTCCTGATAATTTGGTATTATTTCCCTGGATATTTTGATCCACCCTTTAGCCTCCTAGGTTATAATTACCACTAAGTTGAGGGCATTTGAATCCTCCAATGGTGTTATAAAATCAAGATATCTATAATCCTTATTGGTAATATAAATAATAAGTAAATTTAGTTTATTATCATTCTTCTTCAAAGATTTAAACAATTTATAAATCTTAGTTATATGAGGAGCTAATTCTAACCTCATTGCATCAATTACTTCAAGAGCATTGTATAACTTTGATGTGGCATGTTGAACCTTGGTCTCAATTTCCCACAGGATATGAATTGTTTGTTGATGCTCTTTTATTTGTTCTGGCTCTTGCTCAAGATCCTCCCTAGCCATTTTAGTCCTATCATGTAATGTTATCAAATCATCCTTATGAGTTTTAGTAAGGGACTTAAATTCCTCTATAAATGGGGTCTACCCCAACTTCTTATTCTTCCTTTTAGACAAGGTAAAGACTTTTTGTCTTTCTTCAAAAATGATTTCCCTTCCAGCTTCATCATCTGCTTTCCTCTTTATAACCCTTTGGATGATTCTTGAGGGTTTATCAAACATGGATCTTATTGATGGTAACTTCATGATTTTCAAATTTGGCTTTTGAAAATCCTTTCATCAGAGATTAACTACCCATGAATGAATGAGTAGTGTTAGATTTATTATTTGTGTGTCCTCAATTATAGTCTCAACTGATTGATCTTCTTATGTTTGTTCCAAAGTTCATTTAATTATTGAGTCAATAATGGAGGGACATATGTTTTTAGACCAATCCACACCTCCATATTGGGGTAGTGGGTGGACTGTATACACCTATTTTCCCATTTTATCCTTCCCTAAGGATGTTATAGTAGTATCTTGGGAAGATTTGGTGGAAGGCATTGGAAAGTATATTTGAGTAGATGATACATGAAGTTGGGAGCTTGCCAATGCCCCTTCAACCTTCTTAGAAACCCTCATTTTGGTTTTAGGTTAGATTGAGGAAGTCTCAGAGGGAATCTACATAGTGGTGATAATAATACATATGGTTATAATTATTGAGGAAACATAAACAACAAGGGAAAAGGAAACATCCTGTATTTTTGGAGTGACCAGAGGTGTTTGGATGATAACATTGAGAGGAATTAAATCAAATGAAATCACTAAATAAAGGGCAATAAAAGAGGAAATTTGGGAATAACAAACTGAAGGGTGATCCTCCCTACCTAATTGGCCATCATTCATAGGCCATTTACCTTTTTCATCTATGAGGCTTAATGCCTTTGATATTTGTAATTCCTACTCTTCATCCATTTCTTGTTTTACTAGTATTTGTTGTTAAACTAAATATGTGCCCTATGATGGTTCATCAACAATAAGGTTCCTCAGGAGGGAAGGAGCCCTTAGCTTCCTCTTTTATAAGATTATAGTTTTCTTATCTAGGTAAGCGGATCTCTAAATTGGGGTAGAAGCAACCTTTTTACATATGGATTTATATACTACCTATATAAATGGTTGATCTTGGATTTATAAATTAGAGGAGTCCAAGGAAATTGGATCCTATTAAGCTCTTTAATGCTCAATTTTAGTCACACCAAGATCTATAGTAACAAACTTCAATACTTAGGGAGCTTTTTGAGAAGGCTCTCCTTGTTCCTCTATTTTTTTGGGGGTCTATTGACCCAAAAGTTTGAAACAATCCATCCTCTAGGGGATGAAAGCCTTGTATGCATCTCTTAAACTAAAATTGAATGTTCCCCTTGAATTATCTTCAAATTTTCTTCACTAGGCCTCATAATTTATGTCCTTTCCATGACTTGGGCATCATATTTTACATTCAAGAAAAAAAAATCATGGTAATAAGGAATGTGATGGTATGGAATATTGAAGCCTTAGATATGTTTCTAAATTTGACCATGAGGATCCCAATCTCTATAAGGTAGGGTGGCTAATAAATAATGATTCCTTTTATTTCCAACCTCCCCAAAATGTTTTATAATTATTTATCACATTCATCATATTACCATATAAGATCCATATAATGCTCTTTTATTTTTTATTTATGAAATATTTTTCTACACTCCACCAAAGTTAGAATGCAATATCTTACTCTATGAGTTTATCAGGCACATACTTGGGGAGGAATAAGGGTTTGAACTTATACTAGTAACCATAATTACCATATATTTTGGGTATAGCTGATAGTCACCTATAAGGTGCCAATTAATATATTATATTATTAGATATCTTAGGTAGTAGGGCCTCATGGATAACTTACCATACCTGAGGATGTAAATATTTTGTAATATGGGTGATATGTTTGGTGCATGAATATAGGTGCATGAATGAATAATAATCATAGATGTGATTATTTATGCAGTTCATAGATGGGCTCCAAAGGGACACATAGTCCCTATATATAGTTTCCATTATTGAATAGAGAAGGTATGACATCATATATAAATGGCCTATTGAACTATACCATTTTACTTTATGTAAAATTTGCTCCCTTCACCTAACACTAATAATGCCCCAAGGAAAAAGTCATGTTAGAGGTCATCAACATGTCTAGAAGTGGCACCCAATCTAGGTGGAGAAAATAGATGATTTAGAAGTAATAAATCATATTCAAAAGGACCATCCCAACATGGACTTAACCCCCATTCTAAATTTGTTGATAGGAAATGGGTCTTTTCCCTTATATATAATAGACTCATTAGGAAGAATGCATTTGCTCAAAGTTTTTTTAGTTGAATTATTCGTATTCCATATTACCACACTATGAATGTCAAATATAGAATATAAAATTGGTAAGGATAAATACCTTTGTAAATAATCACCTAAGATACAAGACATGACCATCTTGTGATCCATGTGATGCAGGAAGACATTGACTATTACCTTGCCAATAGAAAACAAGTCTCATAGTAGGTTGATACATGGCATAACCTCAAGTTTGGATATCATGAACTATAATCCTTATCTTTTGAGAGAGATTAGGTATATCACCAATTGGCTCTACAATGGTGATAGATCTTCATCATGGAATAAATTTTTAATAGCATCAATGGAATCTCATAGGTCTGAATATTTGTTATATAGGTCATTGAAGACTATAGAGTCAAACATAGTGTTTGTATACTTAGTAGAATATTTAATGGAAATTAGACATGGTGGTAGTACTCCTCTAAACACTTAGGATGATGAAGCAATTATCTCCCATCTAGCTTTCTAAAATTTAATTTCCTATGTTTTGAAAACTTCTTTCTATTGGTCGCATCTTTGTAGTTGATGTGTAGGTGTCTAGTTTATTTGTAGAGTAATAATTAAGCTTGGAATTTAATTATGGTCAATGAAAACATCAATATCCATAAGTTATTGATATATATTTTTTATTCAATTATATTTCATGCATTTTTAATTCTCAACATTTATAAACATGCTTTACCTATACAATTCAAACCTTGTTAGATTATTTTGTAGGGAATCCACATCTTTTGAATTTTTTGAGAAGTGTCGTGAAGTAGTTTCACTTTGATAGTTAAGCCTAATGGGCTTTTGGTAGTTGAGAGTCAATTTTTGTGTTTAGACAAATCCAACTAAATCTCATAAATCAAAGACTCTAAACACAAAACCTCAACAAAATGTTTGATAAACAAAATCATGAATAGATTCTTTGACCACAAAAGATGATGAAGGAGTTCCAAACAAAACCAACTATGAATAAGGGAAACCCCAAACATAAGTCTTGAATAAAACCTTTTATGAACAAGTCCCAAACAAAATATTTAAACATAAAAGCTTATGCAAACTATTACAACAATTTTTCTAATGAAAAAGTCCCAAATAGTTTCTTCGATGAACAAATCTTGATGAAGTTTTGAATAAAATGTTTGATGAAAAAGAATTTGAACTTAATAATTTATGACCCAAATACTTTAAAGTGCATATGACCTTCAAAACCTACATAAGTACAAAAATCTTAAAAGATATTAATAAGTTAGTCTAAAATGTAAAACTCCATTATTTGTACTTATGAGCATTGACATTAAGGAGAAATCTATAAAACTTCCACAAATGAAGTAAAAAACTTAAAAAACATGGGCTAAATAAAAAACAAAGTGTGTCCACATTATTATTTTTAAATAATCGGTGAAATGTTGGGTATAACAAATGGAAACTTATAAGGGGAATACTTTTGATTATTTGAGAACTGAGAACTTTGGTTAGCAATTTCAAATCAGACATGAATCATATTAAAAAAAAAAACTTGAATAAGATATATGAAAGAGACTCTCAACTACATCATAAAAAATACTTGCCTTCGACACTCATAAATTTATGTATGCTAAAGTGATGTATTTTAACCCTTGTTTTGAGTATTTTTACAAATATTTGGAGTAGCTGTATGTTTTGGTTTGGTTCTTTTGAAAATCATTAAATCAAGGGAGCTCAAGCATTGCTATGCTACCATCCATGCATCCATAGCCCTGATAGATATACATCTAGGTTCTTTTTCTTCTCTTCCTCCATTTTTGAGAATGATTCATGGTACATTAACCTTATTTCATCATGTGACCCTTTGATCCCCTTTAAATTTTCTCTAGGCTTTATTGATTGCTCTTTTTAAATTGATTAGGTTTTATCTTTTTCTTATATATATGTATATATATCTGTGTGTGTGTGTGTGTGTGTGTGTATATATATATATGTATATATATGTATATGCATATGTATGTATGTATGTATGTATATATATATATATATATATATATATATATATATATATATATATATGTATATATATGTATAAATATACATATATATATATACATATATATATATATACATATACATACATATATATACATATATATACATATATACACACACACACACACACACACACACACATATATATATATATAAGTATACACACACACATATATATGTATGTGTGTGTGTGTATGTATATGTATATATATATATATACACACATATATATATACATATATATATATATACATATATATATACATATATATATATACATATATATATATACATATATATATATATACATATATATATATATATATACATATATATATATATACATATATATATATATATATATATATATGTATATATATGTATATATATACATATATATATATATATATATACATATATATATATGTATATATATATATATATATATATATATATATATATATATATATATATGAAAGGAGAGTCAAAACCATCATGAGCTAGTGTAGTTGTAAAATAAATAATTTACTAGAACATCCCTACCAACTACATCTGTACCAGTTATTATCACCTCTTAACATGTATTAGTATGAAGAATGTGATTGGTCTAATGGAGTGAGAAAAATTTATAAACAGACCCTAGATTATGAGTCCCTTTGTAGTTTCCCTTTCCATATATCAATTTAAGTTCAAATAGGGGCCCATTAGGTAAGATGTTAGTTTGGTCTTGTTAGGATAAACCAATTAGATAATCATAGGAAATAACAAAATGTCTAACCTAGAAAAGGTAAATCTAAATTAAAAAGTAGGAAAACTAGACTAGAAAGCAAGAAAACTAAACTAGAAAGCAAAAAAACTAAGCTAGAAAGTAGGAAATCTAAACCACTATCTCTACCACATTTTCTTCATCATTTAAGGGTAGCTTCATATGGTATATCCATGAAGTAATGTTTCATAAATTTCCTATTGAATAGATATGTAAGTTCATCACCTTGAAGGTCCTTTAAATGGAATCCATTGGTGCTCAAAATCTCTAAAATTTGGTATGGTCCAATTCATAGTGGGGCAAACTTATCATTCTTCCCTTTCTTTTCATGGGCATTATCCCATGGAAGCACTAAATTAGAGATCCTAAATGCTTTAAATTTTTCCTTTTTTTTGAGCCATATTTTGACTACATATTGATGTTTGTTGAGAGTTTATAGGGCCTCAATCCTTTAGTCTTCTAATTATATTATATTCAGTAATCAATATCCTGCTTTGTCATTTGGCTCCATATATTCTTGCATGAATTAATAGGTCACCAACTTCAACATGATTGGGAATAATAGCCATTATCCATACACTAGTAAATAGGTTGAGGCTTTGAGGGCATGTTATATCTTATTCAATCCTCACACATGGAATACTTAAGTAGATTATGCTAGTCCCTAAGCTTGTTCACAACTAATTTATTAATCATATCTATCAATTTCTTATTCATTGATTTGACCAATCCATTTCCATAAGGATAGTGGTTAGAAGATGATCTGATAGTGATCTAATTATCATGATCTTATTCAATGAATTCAATTGATTAGAATTTTATCCCATTATCATAAACTAGAGAGATGGGAGTGTCAAATCTAGTTATGAGTGTTTTTATAAGAAATGAATCACATCTTGTGCTCTAGAATTCTTGATGGCCACTACCTCAGTCCATTTAGTGCAATAATCTATAGTAATGACTACAAACTTATGGCCTACTGAAGAGTTTTGGTTAATGATGCCAATAAAGTCTAACCCCCGCTAGGAAAATGACCTTCCATCAACAATAGGTTACAAGGGTATTAATACATGTAATTTTGTTTGTGCTAAAACTTGGAATTCATGGCATGTCCTTACATGGGCATGGGATCCTTGAAGACTATTAGCCAGTAACAACCCATTCTTAGGATTTTGTGAATTGTTGTATTTCTAGATGGATGATCACTACCTATATTTTGGTGTAGGTTTTCTGAAATCTCTTGAGCCTCTTATATTGATAGAAATCTATGGTAGATGCCTTCATAATTTCTCCTATAAATAAATCCTGTTATAATCATGTAGTTAGTGGATTTAAGCCTTAAATCTCTCCTTCATTTTCAATTAAGTTCTAGGAGAAAAGTACCTATAAGCAAATATTGAGTTATGATAGTATACCATTCTCCCATAGACACATGGGCCTCACAAACCTCTTCAATAGTAATTCATGGGTTAGGATCAATCATGAGTTAGATGATGCCCTAACCCTAGATGATTTTAATAGGCTTGAATTCTTTATCAAATTCTTACTACTTTTATATCCATTTGCTTCTACATTCTACCAGCTCAATCTATGTCAATGTAAATTTGACATCATGGTCAAGCATGATGACAATAGTCTTATTTCTTAGGATGTAGTGAAAGAATTTCTTCACTGCTTTCACAAGAGTAAAGATTTACTTATTGATTATGGAATACTTAATTTATGCATCCTTCAAATTCATGCTCATGACCATAATGGGATTCTCAGTCTCATCTCTCTTTTGGGTTAGAATAGAAATAATTG
This sequence comes from Torreya grandis, assembly GCA_037957365.1. Taxonomy (NCBI): domain Eukaryota; kingdom Viridiplantae; phylum Streptophyta; class Pinopsida; order Cupressales; family Taxaceae; genus Torreya; species Torreya grandis. The sequence continues at coordinate 257,678 of JARHVA010004369.1, read as the reverse complement.
TATGTTCTAAATAAAATGAATATAAATAGAAGTCCTTTATGAAATATGGACTAATTAGTAATAAGGTCTGAGATATAGCAACTTTGATGTCGTAAAAAGCCTTTTAGGCCTTAGATGTCCATTTAACTTTAGTAACCTATTTAAGCATTGCATTTAGTGGTCTAAAAATTTCTAAAAATCTTGAGATTAACTTTCTTACAAAATTTATTTTCACAAAGAAAGACTTGAGTCCTTATTGTTTGACAACATAATCTTTGAAATCCCCTAGATTCTATCTAGATTGATGATAATCCCTTCTTTGGTAATGATATGTCCCAAAATCTTCCCCTTAGTAGATTATAATATGTTCTTATTTAGGTTTAGTGAGATGCCAAACCTTTGACATCTTTCAAATATTCACTATAGATGCCCTACATGATCATTCCTATTCTTATAGAAAATAGTGAGGTCATCCATATAGATTATTACACATTCACATATCAATCCTTAAAATTTGTGATCCATTGATCTCTAAAAGGTGAATCCTATGTTAATTAGGCCAAAATTCATCCTCATGTATGCATATGTAACCCACTTTGTGGTAAATGTAATTTTCATCCTATATTATAACTCTACCAATACCTGGTTATAAACTAAAAATCCATCCAGAAAGGACATAATTTCAAAGCCACTGACTATCTAAATGACCTTATCTAAGGAGAGTAGTGGATAGTTATCCTTCTTAAAAGCTTTATTCAAGTTTTTTAAGTCAGCACATAATATAATTTATCCATTCTTATCTCTAACTAGGACTAAATTGGCCATGTAAGTAGCATGCCTGATTGGGAAGACTATTCTTATATTCAATAGTTTTTCTACTTTTATTTTAATGATTGGTTCTAGGATAGGGTTCACTAGTCTCTATCTTTGTTTGAATAACTTGTGATTTGGTTTTAGTGGAATTATATGGGTGATGAACTTTGGGTCATAAATATTCAAGTCCTCATACGTCCATGTAATCACATCTTTATATCAAATGAGTAAATATTTCACCCACTACCTTTGTTCTAGACTGTAGTTAAGGCTAATGTTGGAAAAACATGGTCTAATTTCATCCCCCAAATTATCCCTTTTTAAGTTAGACTCACTAACCTTAGGTTACCTTTGTTATTGAGCTTACGGATATATATCAAATGCTTTTGATAAGAAAACCATTCCAAGTGGGATAATATTATATTTGAGATGTATTACACCTTCTCATCTAACTCATATTGTTATAGATAACTAACTTCTTTGTCATCAATCATTTGGGACTCAAATTGCCTCAAGTTGGTTAGAAACTAGATGATTTATTGGTCATCATCAAATATTTAAAAATTATCTATATTGTTAGGAATAAAAGGAAAAAAGTACTAGCTCAATGGATAATCTCTATAATAGGGATTCTTTGAGAGGCTCCAAATTGGTAGCCAAAGTAGCTAGTGAGTTTGTATCTTTGTCTTTTTCTCTAGAAACAACCACTATATTGAAATAATCAAAAGATTCAATAAAATCCCATGCTCTATGTTTATATATTTTCATATATGATATCTTACATTGGCATTTATTTTTAATCTATTTGATTACCATCTCTAAATCCCCATATACCAACAACTACTTGATGTTGTTTTTTAGGGAAAAGTGCAATCCAAAATCAATGCTTCATATTCAGCTCTATTATTGGTACAAGGGAGCTATAATATGTATGATTTCAAGAACTTCTTTCCTTGTGGATTAATCAATTCAATTCCTACACATTATCCCTATTTGTGTCTGGCACCATCAACATGAAGAGTCCATAGTTGGGTAGGGCCCTGGGATTCCAATTCTTGAATTTCATTTTCTGTGGTAAAAGTATAAATTTCAAGACTAAGGAATTCATAACACACCTTTTCATTCTTGACATTGTACTTTGTGATAAGATACTTCATTATTGGTTCTTGATCAATCCAAATTTGGCTTAGAAGGCCTCTCCATGGTAGCCAAATATAAGAGAAGTCTATTGAGAGGTATCCATTGAGTGTCTTAGACTAATCCTTACTCAAAAATAGTCCATGCTCTTTAGGTATGTTTACTAAAAGGATGTTAATAGTCATTTGTACTCATTTCTTGGATTATACCTAAATACACACATTAGTTAGCTCTCCAATCATTGGTACCACTATTTTATCTAATTGTGAGACTATTCTCTTTGATAGGCTTGGAGTTAAGCCAAGATTTTGAGAAATAGAAATAGGCATCATAGTGGCTAAAGTTCCAAAATTGACTAAACAATTGTGAATATTTTTTTTGAATGCCCTAATGGTCAACAAAAAAGGTGGAACCTCTAACTTGATTTTATATATGGCATTAGTCTTAGAGTCTTTTGTTTTCTCTATAAGAACTTTTATCTTTTCTACAGGGGCTTTCCTTATGATAGACTTACATAAGATCTCTTTTAGTTCAATAATTTGGGCCAATTCATGAAGGGTGGTGTTTGCCTTTATTTTATTAATGTCCTCAATAATGTTATACCCACTTCTATTATATTCCTCCTTATTCTGAGGCTGATCATTCCCTGTTAGGGGAGGTGGATTATTATTAGCTTTAGGATTTAGTGGAATAACTATACTATTTAGATGAGTAGATGTTGTGGAGGGCTACATGTTCTTTAGGTTGTAACCACCTTTTTGATATTGTTGGAAATCATAGATATCATCAGTGTTGTCTTGTGGTATTTTAACATCTTTGATCAAGAAAGGAAACTCATGGGTCTCAAAAAACATGGTAGTGCTTGAAGATCCAAAGTCATAGTGGAATTTATGTGGGTTAAGAATCAAATATTGCCTCACCACCTCTCTTTTAAAGATCTCAAAAGCTTCAAAAAACTTAGAATAGTAAATTTCACCATGCTAATATGTGTTATAGATTCTACACTATTATACCCAATATCCCCCTTTTATTTGAAAAAATAGGGACCCACTTTTTTATGATTTGCCCTTGTTTGTTAAGTTTTAATCTATGTATCTGTGCAATTTCTATTGTATTGATCCTTAATATTTACACTTGGAAGAAAAAATAAAGATATTATATATTTTTTACAAATTTATTAAAACATTTTGAGAGTTTTGTATATGCAATTTTTAGAACTATTTTTTTGGGGCATTTGTTCAGTATTTTTATTCATCAAACATTTTGTTTAGAGTTTCTAGATCGAGCATTTTTTTTGGAAGATTTGTTTAGTTTTTATTCATTAGATTTTTTTTCATGACTTATGTTCATATTTTATTTTATTTGTGACCTTTTTTTCGAATAGTCTTCATTATAGGTTCTATATCAAACATTTTGTTTGGATTTTCCATATCAGACATATTTGTTTAGATAATTTATTTGAATGATGTTCTGAAGTACTTGGTTTTTATTTAAAACTCCTTATTTAGGATTTTTTGATATTAAAACTTTTGATCAGAGCTGTTCATTAGGAATTTCGATTGAAGATTTTCATCACAAATTTTTGTTCAAGACTTTTCATCAAAATATTTTTTTGAAACAATCATCATCAGTTTTATGCACTTCAGAGGTTTTATTTGGATCTTTTGTTTAGACATTTTGTTTGAACATTATTTCAACGGATTTGGTCTTCAAGCATTTTTTTTAGATTTGTGCTCAAATCCTTTGGTTCGTAAGAATTATTGGCTCGATCCCAACACAAAACTCAACTCCCAACTATCAAAATCCTAATAAACATATTAAATAAAGAGAAAATACTTCCTGACACTTACCAAATAATGTAACCCACCAACTAAACTAATGAGATTCAAATTAAGTAGGTAAAACAAACATATGAACATTGGCCATTAAAAGTACATGAACTACAATTGAATGCAAAAATTTATATCAATGATGTGTGGCCATCGATGTGCTCATTTGATCACAAGTGAATTCAAACTCAATTGTTATTATAAGAACAAAGCCCTAAATACCTATGAATCCATTGTAAATAATCAACCAATAGAAAGGAGTTTTCATAGTACATAGAGACAAACTTTGATCAAACTAAACAATGTTAATGGCTTCATCATCCAAGAGTTTTAGAGGAGTGTTTCCATCATCCCTATTCTCTATCAAGGATTCTACAGAGTTTACAGACATGGTGTTTGATGCAACAATATTCAATAATAGGTATGATAATTACTTATAATTATGGGATGCCATTGATGTTATTAATGAATTTTCACATGAAGTAAATCTATTACCTACATAATGCCAAATGGTTCTATAATTACTCTCTTGTAAGAGACAAAGATTACATTTTGTGGTGGTTAATCCCAAATTTATGACTTGCATCAACTTATTATGGGACTTGTTCTTTGTTGGAAATATTACAGAATAAGCCTTATTGCACCATATGGATCACCAAATGGTCATGGAATACATCACTGGTGATGATTTCCAAAGGTACTTATCTCTACCAATTCTAGATATAATATTTGATAAGCACATGGTAGTAACATGGAATAAGTAGAATTTAATTGATAAATTTATGAGCTCATGGCTTCTTCATAGGGAGACTATGGTCCTAAAGGGAAAGTCTCCCACCCTCATTAGAAAATTTAGAATGGGGTTCCGTATTAGGATGGCCTTATTGAATAGACTATAAGGTATGTTGAGTATCCATTTTCTCCACCTAGATTGGGTGTCATTACTAGATATGATAATTAATAGTGATGTAAATTTTACCCTACAAGAATTAATTAGCTTCAAACTAAGGGAAAAAGTTTTGGATAAAGGCAAAATGCCCAATTCAGGTGACCATTTTTATATGATGTCTTACCTTCTAGATGCATTAATGGCACAATGCATAGGTATCTTAGGGAACTTTGTATCCCAAATACTGAATCACATTTGTGATTACCACCAATTTATGCACATATAAACATATACAAATAATATCACATAAATTACCAAGGATGTGTATCTTCAAATATGATAAGCAATTTATGAGGCTACACTACCTAAAATTTCAAAGAGAATAGAAGATAGACTAGCTCCTTGGGGTGACTACTAGTTATACCTATATTATATGGTGATCATGGTCTCTGACCATAAGGTCTACTCATATGCGTTCCCAAGTATGATAAGCTAACAGATCAATAAATCACATGTCCAATTTTTTGGAGTGTGGAAGAGGATTTGATAAAGCAGAAGAAGGTCACATTTTATGGGTCTCACATGATCATAGATAGAATGTGTTATATAATGAGGAAACATTTTAGGGACTTAGGTAATAAGAGAAATAATTATCAATTTCCTACCCTACCACATAAATACTGGGACCCCCATGGTTAGATTCAAAATCATATCTAGGGTTTTGGTATTACATACCAACATGTCCCCTATGACCATGCTTTTCTATTCACAAATGCTAAGGATGACACCCAAGTCTTAAAAAGGTAAAAAATTACAAGAATAAAAGATGATCATTTAAGTATTATTTAGTAATAACCTTGAATTTTAGTATAGGAGATGCATACAAGGATATTACCCCTTAGAGGATGGGTTACTTCTAACTTTTTGGGAAGTATACCCAAACAATAAATAGAGATACAAGAAAGGAATTGAAAAGGAATTCCCCACTATTTAGTGATATTAATAAATAACTTGGTTTGAGTGAGATTAGGCACAAGGGGTTTTAAGGGGATCTAATTGACTTGGAATTCTCTGATGCATAAGACTAGTAGCATCCAACTGCATTTCCATTACAAATACCTATTGATAATTTTGTCCTCATAGGTCAAATTATCACCCCTACCATTCAAAAAAAATTTCCTAGATGGATTAGGCCACTCTCTTAATCCCTTTAACTAGCCTTCTACCCCCATGACTTGTCCCTTGATGATCCTAAATTGATGATGCATCATAATATTCTTGGAGGTCTTATTATGAATTGAAAATTTGAGTAGAGTTTTGGTTGAGTGATCCAATGGTGGAATAAGAAGACCACAAGTCACTTTTAAGATTTTAAAACACTTTAACCAAGCTTTAAGGTGAATTTTTAGATTTTGAAGAAATGGCCTAGAAGCAGGTATAAAATAATGAGTGAAGGTCATCCCCTATGGTTTTTTAAGGTAATAAATATGGTTTTAAAGCTTAGAGGTGCCTTTGTAAAGTTCTAATGCCTTCTAGTATCCTTTTGAAGAAACAAAGATGACTAGCACAAGCCTATAAAAACTAGACTATCTTACCACATCATGCAGGAATGAATAGGTTAGTTTGGTTGTGCATTTCATAAGTTTACTTGGTAAATAAACCAAGGTTGAATAATTACATGAAAATAGTGTACTTCATTCCATGAATATCCCATGCAAGTTTGGTTTCTTGATATTTTTTCTATCTCAATATACGAGCCTTCAAAAAAGATCTAGTAGTGTGGGATGTACTAGGAAATGTCAATTTAAAACCATATAAAATAGATATTTTCATTCAAAAATAAAATTGATCTATAGGGATACTGAGAGACAAAGCCTCACTTGATTAGATTAGAAAATAAATGGCATATGAATGATAGTTAAGTTAATAATTTAATCTAGATCTATAACATGTGTTCAACCCTGTAGTTAAATATTAATGATGATCATGATGCCAAAAGGTTAGATGGTCCTAAGAATGAATGTGATGGTTTCAAGTCTCTTGATCATGATGAAATATTGAGTGAATTGATAGACCATATTTGATCTAATAGATCAAAGACTTAGGGTGCACATTCAACTGTTCAAAAGTAGAGTGATGGTGTAGATCAAGGTCAAACTGTTAATGAGCCCATATTACATGTAAGGCTGCCATGTGGCATAACAACATTAACCAAATGGATATTAACAATAGGGTCTAGAGAAGACATGAAAAATTACCAAGTGTCATAATATTTAGTCCAAATCAAATATCAATGGTTGTCATTTAAAGTCAAGGCTAGAAAACTCCTAAATAGATCAATAGAGCAAGATTAATCATGTTTTAATTAAGGGGGAACATGATGAAGACACGCGTCTAAATTTATAACAATGATCTAAGTCAAAACATGATAAGGGAAATCCACATAGGTAAACACATCAGATCGAAGGATTTTGTGGACCCAAGTAGGCAAATGTATAAATGTGAGATCTAAATGTAATTTGGGTTACTAGAGCAAACCTTGCATATTTTTATGCCACCATTAAAGCTCAATTAAACATATCAAAATGCCTTAGATGTAGGTTTTTCATCTTATTCATGATTAATATATGAAGCTTTATTGAATTATGGATATATGAAAACCAATAAGGGGATTAGTTTTTATCTATAGTGGACCTATGTTTAGGGTTTGGAGTAATGGCAAAGTTGTGACTATGAAAGGAATGCCAAGAGGAACACTAGTGAATGAGTTTAAGTGATCATCTGATAACTTAAAGAGCATATCAATATGAAGCATGGTGTTATAATTTCATTCATAAGATGGACAATTTAAAGGTTGAGAAAGGCAAGTGGAGAATTCAATTAAGTATCAAAGTCTTTGGGGACTTTTCCCTTTTGAATGGATCATGACTCATCATCCTTAGTAATTTCTTGTCTTCTAGTGCGTTTCTAAGCCAATGAGAGGGATTGAAAGCTATTTTGAGCTGATGAAAGTTAATTTTTATAGGTAGGATTAGTGTTAATTGAACAAAAAGTGGTTGGCCCTCATCTATTGATTTTTATTAGCTCACTTCCCTCTCTCTCCTCCCCTTTTCTTATATATATATCCCATTTATCTCCCAATAAAAGAGACTCTTATGCTTGTGACATGCACAAGCTATGATAATTTTTGTATTCCAAAACCTATTTGATGCAATAAGAGACTAAATTCCTCCATTCATAAGTAAAATTGATGTGGTTAAGTGAATGTTTGATTTCATTTTCCTCTATCTGAATTTACTCACCTTCATGAAGTGTTTTTGGATTTCATAGGTCATCATAATCACCATAGATAGTCTTTTTATTAGTTTGGAAGTGGAAAGGATCTTAGATCCACCCTCTCATTCTATATTGATGGCTAGTTTATGATTTTTTATGAAATTCTTATGTGAATGTTTATTAAAGAGTGAGTGAAGTGATATTTCTAGGCTTGAAAGTGTCTGATAGTGTTCCATGTGAAATTATAAATGTTCAAAACATTGGTTTATCACCTTATTTTACATATTTTCATGAATTATTGTCAATTTCTCTCCTTTTTCCCATGAAAGAGATTATTTTAAATAAAGTGGGGGACATTTATATATATAAATATGCCCTTCAGTTTATCTAATGTTGGAGTAGCCTTTTAGAGAACCATGTATATAGAATTATAAGGAATTATTAATAGGTTTATACTAATTTATTTGGATGAAATAATAATTTATTCTAAGAGTGAAAGTAAACACATGGTTCACTTTAAACAAGTGTTTGAAAGGTGTAGGCAAATTGGGGTTTCTCTAAATCATAAGAAGTGTGTCTTCTTAGTTCATGAAGGTAAGCTCCTTGGGTATGTGATTTAAGAATATGCTTTGAGAATATATTATAAAAGGATATATTTAATTCTTTCACTTTCCTTGCCTAAGATCAAAAATTATTTGCAAAGCTTCTTAGGGAAAATCAATTTTATAAGAATATATATTTTAGATTTCGCACTTTAGCTAAGCCACTTACAACCATGATAAAAAAGAATCAGAGTTTTAGTTTATTCAAGGAAGGATTAAAGAGTTTTGAATAGATAAATAATAAAATATATATTAATCCTACACTCATAAATCTAGATTTCACAAAGGATTTTATTGTGTACACTTATGTTAACATAGACACCATTTCAGTCATTCTTATGCAACAGAATCATGAGGCTTTGGAATAACCAATAGCCTTCTTCAGTCAAGGCTTAAAAGAGTATGAAACAAGATACTCATTTTTTTTAAAATACATAATTTAAATAATAAGGTCTCTCAAGAATTTTATATACTTGTTGTCTAATAATAAGATACACCTAATGGTTGCCCATCCAAGTATCAAGGAGTTTCTCTTGAATAAAGACATAAATGAGAAACAACTTGGTTGGATAACAAAGGTAATGGATTATGATTTATAAATCAAGGTCAAAAATATAATTAGAGGAAAATTACTTTAATGTTATCCATCCTATGACTTGAAAGAGGCTAATGAGTTAGTTTTGGTGTCAAATGATGAAGAGGTTGCAGCTGATCATACCTTACCTTTCAGCTAGTTTCAATACTTGATAAGATATCTCTAAGATTGTATTTATCCCTTTCATATAATTGATTCAAAAATAAGATATTTTAGATTATAATAAATTCCATTTATTCTTATTGATGGTGTTTTGTTCAAGAAAGATATCAATGGCATGTTGTTAAGATATATAGAGTCAAGACAAACACATTGATTGCTTGAGTAGTTCCATGATGGACATAGTGGAGGGCACTATTCCACAAGTACCACAGCCCTTGAGATCATGAGAGGTGGATATTATTGGATTATAATACTTATTTAGTGTCATGTATGCGTTAGGAAGTACAAACAATGTGTTATGTTTTTGGGAAAAATGAAACTTGAAGCCTTACCCCTTCAACCAATTATGGTGGACCAACCATTTGTCTAATGGGGATTGGAATTTGTTAGTCTCATTAACCCCCCTTCAAGTTTAGGACATAAATGGATACTATCTAAAGCATATTACTTCAATAGATGGATAGAAGTAGTAGCATTGAAGACTCAAATGAATCCAATGTTCTAGATTTCTATGAAGGTTTGCTTACTAAATTTGGAGTTCCTTCAACCATTATTTTTGACAATATTATGGCCTTTATGGGCACTATGTTTAGCCACTGGGTTGTTAAACATGGTATCTATCTTAGTAATTCATCAAATTACTATCCAAAAGGCAATGACCTTGATGAGTCCATAAATAAGAACTTGTTAAAGATCATAAGAAGGCCTATTGAATATAATCAAAGGTCATGGCATCAAAGGTATTGAAGGTAAGGAAGCAAGATTACCTATTTTTCTCGAGTTTTTTTTTTATGGATTAGATATGGTATATGGTAAGGAATAAATTCTTAGAGATCAGATATGTTGAGCTTGTTGTCCCCCAAAAATATCACTCATTTTTGAGACAACATTTGAACTATTTTGGTACTACAGACCAAAATTGTCTCTTCCCTTTTTAATTGTTGTCCTGGGCATTAAAATTCCTCATTTTTCAAGCTTCTCAAAAATCTATGGACTCTACAGGCTAGAATCTACAGACTCTGCAGGCCAAGTTCAATGGGCTTCATAGGTTGATTTCTATGGACTCTTTCAAGGTTAAAGAAAACTATGGACTTGATTTCTATGAACTCTGTAGGCAAGTTCATTTCTATAGGTTCAAAGGCTTCTATAGGTGGGTTCAATCAAAAGATCAATTTCTAACACTTGGTCATTTTTGGGATTGGTTCAGTGCCTTGGTTCAAACAAAAATCTCCATTGGCAAGCATCAGCAATAGGTTCAACATCTTTTGGTTCAAAGGCAGGTTTAAACAAATGGTTCAAAGGTGGGTTCAATCAAGTGGTTCAATGCTTTGTTTCACTCAGTTGGTTCATCTACTTTGGTTCATCCTTTGGTTCAATCAAATGGTTCATCAATTGGTTCAAAGGCTTCATTTGAATTGTTGAACCAAAGCTTGGTTCAACAGTTGGTCCAATGCTTTGGTTCATTCATTTGGTACATCAGCTCGAACCATCAACTTGAACCATTTTGGTTCAAAGCTTGGTTCAACAAAGCAGTTCATCTGCTTTGTTTCAATGTTTGGTTCAATCAAACGGTTCAATGGCTTGGTTCAACCAAGCAGTTCACTCAATTGGTTCACTCGCTTGGTTTAACGCCTTAGTTCATCAGCTCGGTTCAAAGGAGTGGTTCAATGTAAAAGTTCAAAGAACCTCCTAAAGGACAAGTGCCCTTATGGAGGGCACTTGGTCGATAAAAACACCCTTTGAAAGGGTCATTTTCAAAGAAGGCCACAAAGGTAATTCTTTTGGATTTTTGTTTAAAGAATTCAAAAAAGATTAAGGCAAATAAAGGCATAATGCCTTTAGACTTTTTGTCTGAAGGAATTCCTTCAGACAAAAAGTCTGAAAGAATTTAGAGAAGATATGGGAAAAAATCCCAAAGAAATTTCCAAGGAGACAAGTTAATTTTGTGGACATTTTGTCCACGAGAAGTAATTTTGCAGACTTTTTATCTGTGGGAAATTGCCCACAGAGAAAGCCCAAGAAATAGTCCGCTAAGGAAAAGGCCACAAGAGACTTCTAAGGTGAAGGCCATCGAAGGATCGTGAAGGGTAGGTGCCTTTGCAGGGAACTCTCAACTGCCAAATTGAAGGGTCACCTTCCCTTCAGGGAGATGTAAAATAAGAAGCTCGAAGGCCATTTGAAGACCACCCAAAGGGTAGATACCTTTATGGAGGGCTCTTCTCGACCCAAAATAGATCATTTATTAAGGATCAAAAGGGTAGGTTCTTTCTAAGAAAGTGCCAAACAAAAAATCTAAAGAAAGACCAAGGGGTGACGCACCTGAAGACATCAAATTCAAGACAATGAACTATTCGTTGAAAATGTATTGATGGGTGCGTGAACATCAATTTCAAAGCTCATAAAATAGCCATTGATCCTTGTAATCTGTGGACCTGAATGCATTCATAGGCTATAAGGCCAAGACAAGCAGAAAGCGATGAAGGAATAGAATAACAAATTAAAACCAAGACCTAATTCAATTAACCAAAAAAGAAGGAATGATGAAGGAAAGATCAGATCACTAGGTGGACATTGAAAGTTGTAACTTTTCAATAGCGTGACTTGTTTCTCTGTATTGAGAAAAACAAATGGGTAGATGCCCTTAATTTCTATCCTATCTTCCTAATAGTTTTCAATGCAACATGATGTGTTACTGTTCCTGAGTCCTTCTTGAAGTGGCTATATAAGGACTCTCTTTTATTATAAATGGATCTTTTTTTTTGACAATTAGAATGAAACTCTACCCAAATTGAAAGGCATTACTGAGAATTTGAGCTTAGTTTGTTGATCATATTTTATTATTGGAATAAGAAAGCAAGGGACTTTTTAGACTTTGTGCTATAATATCTTTGTTGTTGAGGAAACTATTATTATGTCTTTTTCCTTAATATATTTTTTGTTCCTTTAATTCAACAAGCAAGATTAGTGAAATTAGTTAGGAAGGTGTCCTAAAGAGTCAATTGTCGAGAGACTTTGTGCCCCCATAATTGCCTTTTAGTGTGTTTTCTTTTCATTTCTATGTAAAGGATCTTGGGATGACTTTGTGCCCTCATTGTCCTTCATATCTTACTCTTGAGCAATTTAGGTAGAGACTTTGTGCTGCATCTCAATTTGTTGGTTACTATGTCCTTGGTTACACTTTACATTTACTACTAGGAGTATTCTTGTGGTTTGCTGAATAGTAATTATAAAAGAAGAGGAGTGTTGTCTGTCATTTCCCTTGAGTTTTTCCTTTGATTTGCATGCATCATCTTTGAATAAAGAGAGATGGATGATTTGTCCTACCCTTGAGTATTATTTTTTGTTAATATATATATATATATATATATATATATATATGGCATACCTATAGGGAACCTCCCCTTGATGAGAGGAGAGATCAGTCCCCTTCTGATGTGGTAAACCTACACATTTGGATGACTAATCTTCCTACTTTGGCTGATCAGACCTATTTTGTTTATCAAAACACTGATCGACAAAATATTCAACCAACAATGTTTGGCAACTCAACTAGGGAATATAACCCATTATTGTTATAACCTATCCATTATACTCTTTTGTGGAAGAGAGAACTACTCTAGTGTTTTCCCATTGTTAAAATTTTCCTCCTAGCCTCACGCAATAGTTTTTGGTGACTCTGTTGGGGATATACATAATTCTATGCAATTTGGAACCTCAAGTTTCAAATTGAAACATCACCTATGTCTAACCCATTCTCATTATAACCCTTATCCATTACAAATTATGGTGACTCCATTTCATGTCTTACCCATTATCCATTTATAGCCTTACCATCTTCCTACACCTCTGTTATTTTATTTGGTCTGTAAAAACTAGAGTTATCGAGAAAGAATGCACAGTTTAAAGCCTTAACCTTCAAACTGAAGTAAAGTTAATTATTTTCCATTTTTGTTTCACAATCTGGTAGATTTAAGGTATACACAAAGCCAAAGGGCTAAAGGCATCATTGACCCTATATTTGAGTTGGTAAAACAAAGTGATTTTGATCTATTTCCTTCACCATCTCATCTAGAACGAACCAAGAGATTTCTTCCAACTAAAGTCAGATCTCCATTGCCAAAAGAAGTATCTAATTCTACTATTGATAAAGCTTTGCCAATAATTACCCCTCTAAGATTTGTTATTCCTCCTTTTCATAATCCTACAATGGTAGTTCAAGGCCCCTGGGGTAATGCTTTTGGTCCTCTCAATCTTACTCCACCTCTACATGAGCTTCCATGTAGTTCAAGGAAGAATTTCCCCAAATTCTATGGTGATGGTAAAGTTCATCTTGATGAACACATTGTAGCTTTTAGCATAGCCTGTGGAGTAATTGGAGTAGAATTTGAAGATGTAGCAGTCAGGCTATTTGTAGAAACATTACAAGGCACTACTACAAATTGGTTTTATCATCTACAAGCTCGGTCAGTGGCTGATTGGAATACTCTCAAAGATAAGTTTGAAGCTAGATTCAAACCTGTAGAAGATGCACATGCACTTCTGGCTCAACTTACACAGATGAAGAAAGAGCCTCATGAGCATATGAGGGATTTCATAGCCAAATTTGACAAATTGAGGAACAAAATTCCTATAATTGCTTTATCTATAGCTGAGAATCTCAAATGCTTCTTCATTAATTCTTAGTTACCTAAAGTTAGTTTTCTTTTGAGATGTGCTGGTCAAATAGATCTTGCTGCAACTCAACTTTTGGTCACTGAGGTAGAAGATGATCTCATCTTAGCAGGGAAGATAAGTAGAGATCTAAATAGAAATAGATCCTCATCATTTTCTGAATATGCATCTACAGGCACCACTAATCCAATGGTGCAAAATCTATCAAATGAAGTGCTATCCTTGAAAAATCAAATGGCACAAGGAATGTCTTCTACTCTTTCATACAGAGATATGCCAAGAAGGACATTTCCAAATTATTCATATCAAGGCAATTTTGCCAGGAATCAAGGGCAATAGAATTTCCTTCCTCCCCCACAAGGGAAACTTACCCTCGAAGCTCCTCCAACCAACTCAACAGTTAGATATTTGGAAATAGAACATGCTTTCTCTTTCCAACCTGAGTTTGAGCAAGAAAATGATGTTGATCTCCTTGAAGAAAATCAAGAAGAATCAGTTGGTGACTCCCACAATGGTTTCCTAAACTACCAAGATGAACCCAGAAGTAGAGGAGAAGCTATTAATGGATCATATGTAGTGTTTACCAAGTCCAAGAACCAATCAGCCCAACAAGCTGATAGAGGGAAGACAAAGGAGCAACCTCAACCAACAATTAAAATTGCTAAGCATGGAACCACTCTGACTTTTCATTCAAAGGATCTGGTGATCACCCAAAATGTAAGTACATAATTTTCACCTTCACATTCTACTATAATTTCACAAACCATCCCTCCTAAAAATCAAAAATTTGAAGTACCTTTCTCTATACCTAGCTCAATTCAGCCATTTGACATAATCGATCATGTCAAAAAGACAAAAATACAAATGTTTGATTTTGAATATTTGCAAGCTAATCTTGATTAATTGGATAGGTTGGTCCAATGTGTCAAGAACCAAACCATCCCTACAAGACAAGAGGTTAAGAAAATAATTCTTAATTCCCCAAAGAACATGCCCATTCCAAATAATCTTGTCTTTACTCCTCTAGCTACCCCTAGGAAAAAAGAACCTTTCTATGTTTCTTTATTGATAAATGGTTATTAGTTCAACAATTGCATCATTGATTATGGAGCATCAAACAATGTCATGCTTGCTAAAGTAGCTAAGTCTCTGGGCCTCACACTGACCAAGACATTTGGGAGATGTTTCTCCATGGAGAACAAGCAAGTACCACTATTGGGGCAAATCAAAG
Source organism: Torreya grandis (assembly GCA_037957365.1). Classification (NCBI taxonomy): domain Eukaryota; kingdom Viridiplantae; phylum Streptophyta; class Pinopsida; order Cupressales; family Taxaceae; genus Torreya; species Torreya grandis. The sequence goes on along the minus strand of JARHVA010004369.1, from coordinate 242,494 downwards.
ATACCCAATTTGCATTGGTAGTATTTCCATACAAGAGAATCAAGATGACTATCTTGGTAGCTAATGTCCCAACATCCTATGGTATTTTTCTTGGATGAAATTTCTATAAGGACATGGGAGGAGAACTAAGCATGGACTTGTCTAAAGCAAGGATCCCTATCTAAGGCATAATGAAGAGATTGCTCCCTCAAAAGGAGGAAAAATATGTGGTCACCCAAACATCAACCCCTGTAGCACAAATTTTGTTTGAGTCTTCAGGTAGGGGTAATTATTTCTTTACCACAGAGGATGTTCATGTTTCTACAAATGAAATTTTTGTAGCTAACAATCTAGGAATTGATCCAAATAAGACTTCAAGAGAATTGGTAGAGCATAGTACAAGGAATGATCTTCCATCTCTAATGAAGAGAAATCTGATATGAGATCAGCGTTTGATGATGCTTCAATCCTAAAATCCAATGGCAGCAATTTTTTTACCAATGATAGAGTTGGGGCTATGTTGATATCTCCTCAAGGAGATATTCTTCCTTCATGCAATTTGCAATTTAGCAACACCAACAACATAGCTAGATGCGAATCTCTGTTGCTCAGATTAAAGACTGCTCAAGATGAAGAGATCAAACTCCTTCACATCAAAGGAGATACTAAGTTGATAGTTTGTTAGGGGTTTGATGTGGACAATCCAATCATGTGCTAGACTGAACTAGAAGAACAACTAATTATGGTAATAGACCATGCTACTACAAATCAAAATTAGGCAAAGGAACCCTTCGCCATGAAAGCAAGGAGTTATGGCTTTAAAATTGAAGACCACATCCTATCATGGGATAAGAAGGAAAAGCCAAGGGGAAAATGCAAAAAATTGGTTTCTTGGTGGATAACTCCATTTGCCCATCACCATTTCTGGGGACAAAATGTCTTCTTGCTGGTTTACCAAGATGGCACACTATTTTCACTATCTCTCAAGAAGCAACATCTGAAATACTTTGATTCTTGAAGTATTAAATCATTCCATCTATACATATGTATATTTGTATAGTTTTTAATTCTATTTTATTTTGTTTGTTTTCATTTTTGATGCCTTCCATTTCTGGGTAGCATGACTCAATAACCCAATGGTACACATGAAGACACTAGAGATTCTAGAATCTACTCCCTTAAATTCTTTTTGCAATTGATAGAAGTTCCCTAAATGGAGCCGGCTGTTGTCCCCCAAAAATATCACTCATTTTTTAGACAACATTTGAACTATTTTGGTCCTACAGACCAAAATTGTCTCTTCTCTTTTTAAAATTTGTCCTAGGCATTCAAATTCCTCATTTTTCAAGCTTCTCAAAAATCTACAGACTCTACAGGCTAGAATCTATAGACTCTACAGGCCAAGTTCAATGGGCTTCATAGGTTGATTTCTATAGACTCTTTCAAGGTTAAAGAAAACTACAAACTTGATTTCTATGAAATCTGTAGGTAGGTTCATTTATATAGGTTCAAAGGCTTCTATAGGTAGGTTCAATCAAAAAATTAGTTTCTAACACTTGGTCATTTTTGAGATTGGTTTAGTGCCTTGGTTCAAACAAAAATCTCCATCAGCAAGCATCAGTAGTAGGTTCAACGTCTTTTGGTTCAAAGGCAGGTTCAAACAAATGGTTTAAAGGTGGGTTCAATCAAGTGGTTCAACACTTTGTTTCACTTAGTTGGTTCATCCACTTTGTTTCAATGCTTTGGTTCATCCTTTGGTTTGATCAAATGGTTTGTCAGTTGGTTCAAAGGCTTCATTTGAAATGTTGAACCAAAGCTTGGTTCAATGGTTGGTTCAATGCTTCAGTTCATTCATTTGGTTTATCCACGTGAACCATCAGCTTGAACCATTTTGGTTCAAATCTTGGTTTAATGGAGTGGTTCATCCACTTTGTTTCAACATTTGGTTTAATCAAACAGTTCAACAGCTTGGTTCAACCAAGTGGTTCACTTAGTTGGTTCACTTAGTTGGTTCACTCACTTGGTTCAATGCCTTGGTTCATCGGCTCGGATTAAAGGAGTGGTTCAATGTAAAAGTTTAAAGAACCTTTTGAAGGACAAGTGCCCTTGTGGAGGGCACTTGGTCGACAAAAACACCCTTTGAAAGGGTCATTTTCAAAGAAGGCCGCAAAGGTAATTCTTTCAAATTTTTGTTTAAAGAATTCAAAAAAGATTAAGGCAAATAAAGGCATAATTCCTTCAAAAATTTTGTCCAAAGGAATTCCTTCGAATAAAAAGTCTGAAAGAATTTGGAGAAGCTGTGGCCAAAAAGTCTAAAGAAATTTCCAAGGAGACATGTTAATTCCATGGACTTTTTGTCCACAAGAAGTAACTCAGACTTTCTGTTCGTGGGAAATTGCCTACAGAGAAAGCCCAGGGAAAATACCCATAGAGAAAGCCTGAGAAATAGTCCACTAAGGAAAAGGCCATGAGAGACTTCTAAGGCAAAGGCTGCTGAAGGACCCTGAAGGGCAGGTGCCTTTGTGGGGGACTCTCAGCTACCAAATTGAAGGGTCACCTTCCCTTCAGGAAGATGTAAAATAAGAAGCCCAAAGGCCATTCGAAGACCACTTGAAGGGTATATACCTTTGCAGAGGGCTCTTCTCGACCCAAAGCAAATCATTTCTTAAGACCCAAAAGCACAGGTTCTTTCTGAGAAAGTGCCAAATAGAAAAGATGAAGGACCAAGGGGTGACGCACCTGAAGATGTCAAATTCAAGACAACAAACTAGCCATTGAAAACATATTGATGGGTGCACGAACGCCAATTTTAAATCTCATAAAATAGTCATTGATCCTTGTAATCTACAGACTTGAATGCATTCACAAGCTTTAAGACCAAGACCAATAGAAAGCGAGGAAGGAACATAATATAAAATTGAATCGAGGACCTGATTCAATTAACTAGAAAAGAAGGAATGATGAAGGAAAGATCAGATCACCAAGTGGACATTGAAAGTTACAAACTTTTAATAGTGTGACTTGTTTCTCTGCATTGAGAAAAACAAATGGGTAGATGCCCCCAATTTTTAGCCTATCTTCCTAATAATTTTCAATGCAACATGATGTGTTACTATTCCTGAGTCCTTCTTGAAGTGGCTATATAAGGGACTCTCTTTTATTGTAAATGGATCTCATTTTTTGATAATCAGAACAAAACTCTACCCAAATTGAAAGGCATTACTGAGACTTTGAGCTTAGTTTTTTTATCATATTTTGTTATTGGAATAGGAAAGCAAGGGACTTTTCAAACTTTGTGTTGTAATATCTTTGTTGTTGAGGAAACTGTTCTTGTCTTTTTCCTTAATCTATTTTCCATTCCCTTAATTCAACAAGCAAGATTAATGAAATTAGTCAGGAAGGTGTCCTAAAGAGTCAATTATTGAGAGACTTTGTGCCCCCATAATTTCCTTTCAGTGTGTTTTCTTTTCATTTCTATGTAAAGGACCTTGGGATGACTTTGTGCCCTCATTGTCCTTCGTATCTTACTCTTGAGCAATTCAAGTGCAGACTTTGTGCTGCATCTCGATTTTTTAGTTACTATGTCCTTGGTTACACTTTGCATTTACTACTAGGAGTATTCTTGTGGTAACTGAATAGTACTTCTGAAAGAAGAGGAGTGTTGTCTGTCATTTCCCTTGAGTTTTTCCTTTGATTTACATGCATCATCTCTGAAGAAAGATAGATGGATGGTTTGTCCTACCCTTGAGTATTATTTTCTATATATATATATATATATATATATATATATATATATATATATATATATATATATATATATATATATATATATAGGGAACCTACCCTTGATGAGGGGAGAGATCAGTCCCCTTCTGATGTGGTAAACCTACACATTTGGATGACTAATCTTCCTACTTTGGCTGATTAGACCTATTTTATTTATCAGAATGTTGATCGACAAAATATTCAACCAACAGAGCTTATGGATCTAGAAGAGGTTTGAAATGAGTCCATGTTAGCCATGGAAATGCACCAAGCACAATAGAAGAAAGATTTTGACAAGAGAGCTTCTTCACAAAGTTTCAAAGAAGGAAATTTGGTTCTCAATAGGGAAGGGGATAGAGATAAAATAGGAAGGCATACAAAGTTTGACTCTCTTTAGAGTGGTCCATACACAATCTTAGCTACAAATCCCATAATGCCTTCCAACTTGCAAATATGGATAGCGAGGAGCTTCTTATCCTAGTTAATGGGATACATATGAAACATTTCTATTGAATAACTAGGTTCCTTGTACATAATTAGTTTGTTTGTTTTCTTCCAAGTGTTGTTCTATCATATTAGTTTATTTTTAGTTTATCCTAAACAAGTGCTTTATTTACACACTTACATTGTTTAGATTAGTTTCCCTATTTTGTGTGTTTTCTTCCTTGTTTTGGTGGAATAGTGGTCTTATTTTAGGTCAAAATGTTTATTGAATTCATGGATCATATTTTTCAATGTTTATGAGTCTAAAATTCATGTAAATGGTCTATTTCTCAATCATAATATGCATGCTTCCCAGTAGATTCACCAAAATGTTGACAATTTTAACCTTGTAGGTCAAATTGTTACCCTTACCATTCAAAAGTTTTTGCCTCGATGCATCAGACCACTCTCTTCTATTCTTTCAGTATCTTTCTACCCCCATGAATAGTCCCTTTATAATCTTAAACTTATGATGCAATACAATATTTTGGGTTGTCTTATTGTGGTGTGAAAAGCTTAGTAGAGTTCTAGATGGGTGAGTGATCCAATGATGGAAGAAGAAGGCCACATGTCACTTGCTATCTTTAAAAAATCTTTAAATAAAATTTAAGGTGAATTTTTATATTTTTAAGAAAAGACCTAGAAGCATGTCTAAAAATATGAGTGAAGGTCATCCCATTTAGATTCAAAAAATAGAAGTGATCCATATGGCTACCAAGTGTCAAAGCCTCTCTTGATCAAATCAACATTTCAATGACATATGGGTGATATCAAAGTTAATAAGTCAATCTATATCTATAGTATATGCTCAATATTATAGTTAAATATCAATGGTAAATATGAGGTTGAAAGGTTAGAAGATCCTGAGAACAAACATGATGGTGCCATGTGTCTCGATCATGGTAAACTCTTGAGTGAATCAATATATCATGTTTGATCTGGTAGATCAAAGATATACAACATGCATTCAACCATTCATAAGTAGATAAATGGTGTAGATCAAAGTCAACAAGTTAATGAGCCTCGATTACACATAAGTCTAACAAATGGCATAAGCATGTTAACCAGATGGACACTAACAATAGGGTCCATAAAAGACTTGTATGACTGCTAGTTTCACAATTTCAAGTATAGATCAAAGATGAATGGTTGACATATAAAGTCAAGGCTAGGAGACTCCTGAGGAGATCAAGAGAGCAAGATTGATCAGGTTTCTAGGGGGCATGAGATAAAGACACATGTACAGATTTGTAATGATTAATATAATTAGCAACATGGCAAAGGAATGCCACATAGATAGACATGTTAGATCAAAGGATTTTATAGACCCAAGCAAGTGAATGTATAAATTAAAGATCAAAATCTGATATGGATTACTAGAGCAAACCCTATATATTTGTATGTTGCCATTAAATCTCAATTAAACCTCTCAAAATACCTTAGACATAGGTTTTCCATCTTTTTCATGATCAAGAAACTAGGTAGTCTATAAATATTAATTTAATTATGGATATATGAAAACCAATAAGGGGTTTAGTTTTTATCTACATTGGACCTATGTTTAGGGTTTGGAGTAATGGTATAGTTAACTATGAAAGAAATTTAAAAAAGGACACCAGTGAATGAGTTCAAGTGATTGTCTAATAATGAAAAGAGCATATCAAGATGAAACATGGTGTTGTAAGTTCTTTGAGAAGATGGAGAGTTTGAAGGTTGAGAAAGGAAAGTGAAGAATTCAATGAAGTTTCAAAGTCTTTGGGGAATTTTCCCTTTTGAATGGATTATGACTCATCATCCTTAGAAATTTCTTGTCTTTTAGTGTGTTTCTAAGTCAATGAGAGGGCTTGAAATTTATTTAGAGCTAATAAAATTTAATTTGTAGAGGCATGATTAGTTTCAATCGATCAAAAAGTAGTTGGGCCTCATTTATTTATTTTTATTTCCTCATTTCCATCTTTCTTTTCCCCTTTTCTTATATACCTCCCATTTATCCCTCAATAAAAGAGACTCTTATGCTTTTGGCATGCATAAGATATTCTAATTTTTGTACTCCAACACCTATTTGATATAATAAAAGATTTAATTCTTCCATTTGAAAGAAAAATTTAAGTGTGTTATATGAATCCATTGGTGTGGTTAAGTGAATGTCTAATTTAATTTGCCTTTGTCTAAATTTTTTTACCTTCATGAAGTGTGTATAACTTTCATAGGTCATTCTATGTGCCATAGATAGTTTGTTGATTGGTTTGGAAGTGGAAAGAATTTGAGATTTACCCTCCCATGTTATATTTATAGCTAGTTCATATCTTTTTATGAAATACTAATGTGAAATCTGATCAAAGAGTGAGTAAAGTGTTATTTGTATGCTTTCAAGTGTTTGATAGTGTGTAATGTGAAATTATAAGTGTTCAAAACATTGGTTCATCACCTTGTTTTACATGTTTTCATGAATTATTGTCAATTTCTCTCCCTTTTATAAGAAAAATATTAGTTTAGGTGATATATCCAAGGGAAAAAACCCTCTATGGAGGTTCTTCTCACTTTAGAGTCACTCACACTCTAATAATATCCCATTGTATCAGCTGGAGAGAAGTTTTAATTCAATATCTTCAAATAGGGTGCTCTTTATATTGATAACAACACCTATAACTACACCATAATTGTAGAAATCTATAGTGTGAGAGGTAGCTACTACCTCAATTTAGTGAGCCTCCTCCCCTCATAGAGAATATAATAATTGATCAACCACAAGGCATACCTTCAATTATCCAATAAAAAATAAAGGTTGAATAAGAAATAAAGGAAGAGGAAGAACTAGAAAGAGAAAAGGCACTAGGCCTTACTTTTGACAAAGGGAAGTCACTGAGCAAAGATGACAAATTAGGTAAGAAGGCTCAACCTACAAACCCTACTTATCAAGTTTCCTTGTTTGTTCCCATTTTTGCTTTAGTTCCTATTAGTGTTGTTTTAAAAACCCCTTTTCTCTCTCCAAATGTGAAGTATGCCACCTCCACCCCTAATATTTCAATTCCCCTCACTATTGTTTTGTAAAATATTTTCCTCACTCACAAAGTAGATGTTTCTTCTACCACTATTATTTCATTTTATCCCATAATGCCAACCATGTTCATTATTTCCACCACTACTAACATTCATTTTGGGACTGCTATAGTCTAAACCATGAAAAATAAAAGGGCCTCTAAAAAGATTGAAATAACACTAGCCAAATCCCAACTCCATGTCTCTTCCACAAGTTCCTCCTAAGATAATATTATCATATCCTTAGGGAAAGATAAAATAGGTAAATAATTATATATAATCCATCCACTCCCCCAATATAAAGGTGTGGATTGGTCTAAAATCATATGGCAATCATTTCCTAATATAGTACTCAAAGGAGATAGGAAATAATTAATAGAAGATCAAGAGGTGGAGGTTATAGCTAAGGATACATAATCAATAGATGCAACCCAGCTAGTTATCCCACCATGGATAGTTGATCTTAGATTGAAGGCTTCTCAAAATACTAATTTCAAAACTATAGAAATTCCATGAATAACCTCTTTATTTGATCATCCCTCGAGAAACATCTAGAGAGTTGGGAAGAGGAAATTGGATGATGAATTTAGGAGGGAGATCATTCTTTAGGAAGGTAGGAAGTATATACCATTTCCAAAAGGAAGAATAGATGGCTAGGGCAATCCCCATACATAAAAGATTCCAAGTCCCTTACATAAACCCATAAGGAGGATATGATAGCATTGCATGAGGGGACTGAGATGGAAAGACAATAAATAGAACAATAATTAGAGAAAATCAAATAACATCAATAAATAGACCATATTCTATCAAGAAGCTGCATCAAAATTTTGCAATGCTCTAGAGGCCATTGAGGCAATGAGGGTAGAATTGGCCCCTCATATAACTCAGATGCATCAATTATTTAACTATGTAAATTAAGATGAAAATAAGTTAAAATTATTGATTATGTACACTATTAATAAGGCATATATCCATCTGTACTTAATGATACCATTAGAGGCATTAAATGCCCTCAATTTGGTGGTTATTAGAACACAAGAAGCTAGAGAGTGGTTTACCATAGTTGGGGAAGTAATGCCCAAATATCAAGAACATGAAACTCTTATCTTTTATATTTTGGATGAATTAAAATTATCAAAGGCAAGAGATACTACTAGCAGGATGATTAGTAGAACCAATTTTTATCAACTCGTTTAGGAAGTATTTGATAATTTAAAGCAAAGTTTAAAAGGGTTAGCATGGGAAGATATTGAAGATGATTTCAGTTTCATAAGAAAGAATGTAATGGATGTTAAGCATGGGATATACTGAGAGGGGGGGCTGAATCAGTATATCATATATCTTATAAAACTTTCCTTTAACCAAATTCCACTTAATCAAACATTCAAGATATGCAATAAAAATCAAACAATAAACACTACACAAGATAGAGAAAGACACTAGATATAACATGGAAACCCAATGTGGAAAAAACCATGGAGAATAATCTCAAGTATATGAATGAGCACCAACCCAAACAATATTTGCAAGCACCAACTTGTAGGAGCACCAACCCCTTTGCTAAGCACCAACCCATCAATTATTAATCAGCACCAACCCCTTTACAGAGCACCAACCCAGCAACTATTCATGAGCACCAACCCCTTTACCGAGTACCAACCCAACAACAATTCATGAGCACCAACCCATAAGAGCACCAACCCCTTTGATGAGCACTAACCCAGCAACAATTCATGAGCACCAACCCACTAGAGCACCAACCCCTTTGTCAAGCACCAACCCAACAATAATTCATGAGCACCAACCCATAGGAACACCAATCCCTTTGCTGAGCACCAACCCAAAAACAATTTGTGAGCACCAACCCATTTGTCGAGCACCAACTCAACAACAATTCATGAGCACCAACCCACAAGAGCACCAACCCCTTTGTGTATACCACACACCTATCTCTCAATGTTGCTATCTCAACAAATGATAGTTCATTACAACATCTCTTTCCTCTCTCTCACCTTTTCTCTTCTAAGCTAGATATAACAAATACAAATCATATTCATCTCTCACAATTTCTCTTCTAAGCTAGATATTACAATATCAAATCAACCTCTATCTTCCATATTACAAATGGCTTCTCAAGCCTTTATTTATAACTTTCCAAATGACCTTTGGGCTTCCTCCTTTGTGACCCTTCAATCCTCATGGAAAATGGCACCAAACTTGTATGACCCTTCATATCCTTGCCTTTGAAAAGTCATGTGGTGACCCTTCATGATCAAAAATGTTCTTCCCTCTTTTGTCCTTATCTTGGTGACTTTTCATATTCCTCAAAGTGTCCCTTCATGAGAAATTTCACCCTTCCTCTTTTGGCTTCACTTGGTGACTCTTGGAATTCCCTAAGATGACTCTTCATGGGAAAATGTGTCCCATACTTCTTTTGTCTTTACACTGTGGCTCTTTGACTTCTCCATGGGCCCTTCTTTTGTCTCATATGCAACCAAAAATATATTCATTAATATTAAATAAATATTAACTCACATTAGCCAAGAAATAACTATTACAAACAACATTAAATGCAATGGGGCCTTTATCACCAATAATGCTAGACCTTTGACATCAATCACAATAGTTCCAACAATATCCCTCTTTGTCAATGATGGAAACCTCAATCTTGAAACTACCACATCCTGTCACCTGCACATACTATCATCTAAAAACATACAGTAACTCCCCCTTACTGTAGTAACCTGTACCTATTTCTGCACCTATACCTATACCTATTATTCTCCCCCTTTGACATCAATGGCAAAGGGCCTACCTAAAACTAACACTTATCTCCCTGTCAATTTATGTTGAACATCAATGGCAAGAAGTAATTGCCTGTCCTTTGAGAATATGCAATCAACTCATTTGAATATTTTCTTCTAATCTCAAAACCTTCCATATGAAACTTTAAGGAGTATCCTTGATCATATATTGGACTTACACTCAATAATTATGCTTACAAAACATTCTTAGCTTTGGTTCTACTAATATCCAAACTTAAAATACCTTTTCTGGCTATCCAGGCAGTGGTTTTATCTTTGAATTTCACTATGCCACCATTGATCTTCTTTACTCTTATCTCATATCATATGCCTCAAACATACACTATCAACGAACCATGGCTGGTCTTTATTTCTTACATCTAAAGCTATTTGCACCAACATATAATCTTCAAGTTGTTTCTTCTACCATGAACATGTCTAAACCTTCTTCATGATGAATGGAGCTTTGAAACTCTGATCCTTCTTCATTGAATCTGAATGAGTATTATTTTCCTTATTTTTAAAAATGTTATCTCTTTTTTAACATTCTAATTTCTTGTGACCATAATCATTTGAAACACTTTAAAACTTTTAAATACTACATATGCAAGAATCATTCTAATAGCCTCAAACCTTAACACCGGTGTAAAATTTTCTTTAAAAATATATTCACTCAAAAGATATACAAATTAATTTGTCAACTCACCTTCTTGTCAAGCAACATATCCGAGACCCAATAGCATCCACCATGCTTCAATTTTTTCTTAAAAGTGTCTCCTTGAAGCCTAGAAGAGACACCCCACATAAAGGGTTCTAGAAACAAATCTCAGGAGATTCCCACATCTCGTTTGTTTCTTCCTTGATCTTCTTGTGTTTTTCTTTGAGAATCCATTTAAGCATGTCTAACCTTTTTGACCTACTAACCTTATCATTTATGATGTTTTTCATCTTCTCAACTTTTGTAACTATCTTATCTTGACAAAGCTCATGCTCAAATGTAACAAGAGATTATGAACAATCCTTCCTATCTGATTCTTTATCTACTATAACAAGTAATTCATTTTCACTCTTAAACTCAACCTGATCAACCTTTACTATTTTAGGTCTCCAAACCTTTATTTGAATCTTCTCATATCTTTTAGGGGCTCTGTAACCTTTGACATACTTTGACGATCTCTTTAGTTGTTTTGGACATAATTTATCAATATGGCCAACCTTATGACAATAAAAGCAAACAACATTTCTCATACCTTCTTTTTGAATGTGATTGAGATTTCCCTTTGACTGATTGCTTCTCCTCATACAGTCTCTTTCCCTATGACCAACATGATGACAAACAAAACAATGGCCATGAAAAGAATTTGAAAACTTAAAAGCATTGGGCTGCCTAATTGGCTTCTTTGATTTGCCTTCAAAACCTGCATCCTTCTTTCCTTGGCCTAATATTTCATGATCTTTCTCAACCTTGATTATAAGATTCTCATTATTATCCTTTAAAGAACCTAACTCAACCTTCAACTAATTACACTCTTCTTATTTTGATGTTAAAATTGAATTTGCAACCTCTAATTGATTTTTAAGATCCTGAATAAATATCTTATTTTCTTTTACTTCTATAGCCAACTTAGAATCCAAGATACACACCTATTCCTTAAGAGCCTCAACCACAAATTTCAACTCTTGATTCTCCTTCTTTAGTTCTGGCCATCTTATGCTTTTCTTTGATATACGTTCAAGCTATTAAACTTTTCAAAAAGGAACCTATTCTGATACCAATTGTTAAGCACATGATATACTAAGAGGGGGGGTGAATCAGTGTATCATATATCTTATAAAACTTTCCTTTAACCAAATTCCACTTAATCAAACATTCAAGATATGTAATAAAACTCAAATAATAAACACCACACAAGATAGAGAGAGACACTAGATATAATGTGGAAACCCAATGTGGGAAAAACCATGTAGAACAATCTCAAGTATATGAATGAGTGCCAACCCAAACAATATTTGCAAGCACCAACTTGTAAGACCACCAAACCCTTTGCTGAGCACCAACCCAACAACTATTCATGAGCACCAACCCCTTTGCTGAGCACCAACCCAACAAGTATTCATGAGCACCAACCCATAGGAGCACCAACCCCTTTGGCAAGTACCAACCCAACAACAATTCATGAGCACCAACCCATAAGAGCACCAACCCCTTTGCCAAGCACCAACCCAGCAACAATTCATGAGCACCAACCCACAGGAGCACCAACCCCTTTGCCAAGCACCAACCCAGCAAAAATTCATGAGCACCAACCCATAGGAGCACTAACCCCTTTGTTGAGCACCAACCCAACAACAATTTGTGACCACTAACCAATAGGAGCACTAACCCCTTTGTGTATACCACACACCTATCTCTCAATGTTTCTATCTCAACAAATGATAGTTCATTACAACATCTCTTTCCTAGCTCTCATCTTTGCTCTTCTAAGCTAGATATAATGAATACAAATCATATTCATCTCTCACAATTGCTCTTCTGAGCTAGATATTACAATATCAAATCAACCTTTATCTTCCATATTACAAATGGCTTCTCAAGCCTTTATTTATAACTTTCTAAATGACCTTTGGCCTTCCTCCTTTGTGACCCTTCAATCCTCATGGAAAATGGCACCAAACTTGTATGAACCTTCATATCCTTGCCTTTGAAAAGTCATGTGGTGACCCTTCATGATAAAAAACGTCCTTCCCTCTTTTGTCCTTATCTTGGTGACTTTTCGTATTCCTCAAAGTGTCCCTTCATGAGAAATTGCACCCTTCCTCTTTTGTCTTCACTTGGTGACTCTTAGAATTCCCTAAGATGACTCTTCATGGGAAAATGCATCCCATCCTTCTTTTGTCTTTACCTTATGGTTCTTTAACTTCTCCATGGGCCCTTATAAATATTAACTCACATTAGCCAAGATATAACTATTACAAACAACATTAACTGCAATGGGGCCTTTATCACCAATAATGCTAGACCTTTGACATCAATGACAATATTTCCAACAATGGAAATTGAAAATTTTAGGATCAAATTTAAAAATATAAATTTTGAACATGCAAAATTCCTAAAGTAAGTTAACAGGGTGCACAGACCCTCATTACTCAACTTAGACATCATAAGCTAGAAGCATGATGTGGGCCACAAATGTTATCTTAAGTTGGAGGTGAAGAATAATAAGACTGAGGCTGTAACATCTAGTTTAATTCCAACATCAATAGCATTGACTCACACAAAAGTTAACACATCCATGCAAACATCCACTCATCCTTAGTTAAAAGGGCCATTTTTAGGCATGTCATTTCAATATAGCAACATCAACTTTGTATTATTAGTATTATTTTTTTATAAATTGAATATAAAATTTCCTAAGTTATTTTTAAGCATGCATGCATTATATCATATTTTAAAGGCTAACTTTAATTCTTGATAAATATAATTTAACTATATGTATACATTACATACAATTTTGAAACTACATTTAGAACTAAGTTTATAATTATGTCATGTAAACATAAATTTTTCATGTACTTGGAGGATGAGGTGACCCCTCCCCAAGTCTATTTAAACATATATAACCCTCATTTTCAATGGTTAGAAAATTTCAATACAGAAGCATAATTAATTTTTGATTATCAACCAATGTGTTTGTGCATTTTCTCTCCATATTTTGTGTAATTAGGTTTGAAATTTTATCTTTTTAATTTAGTAATTATTAGTTTGTAGTAGCCAAGAGTAATTATTTTTATGATTAATATGCTAATTTTAGATATACAAAAGCTATTGAATAATTAGCAATTATATTTTTCATTTTTGAGTAGGTTGACTATTTCATTGTTCTAAGTGTGTAGAGGTGTTTTCAATGATATAGTGTTATGTGTATGTTTAATAAATATCTCATATAACTCTTTGGTATGAGTCATAATCTCTTGAGTAAGTGTGTTTAATAGATACTCTAAAAGGATCAACCTGTAGCCTAGACCTATGAGTTTCCTATATCAAACTATCCCAAACTACTTGAGCATGTTTGTTTGTGTTTATCCAATAGCTACTAGTAATAGAAATTGGTTCTAAAATCACTTATCCACTTATAATCTAGACTAATAGGTGATTATTGAATTAATAGATTCATTTTCTTCTCTCCCTTCCCTCTATATTTGAGTTTATTTATAAAATCTACCCACTCTAGATTAGTAACCATCCAACCACAAACTTGCCTAGATTTGACTTTATTTTAGTAACCATAAATTCATACATAATCTTGGTTAACAAATTACATGCTCTACCTACTATTACATCACTTGGATGTTAAGACCACATACTTACAACTTGTGCCCTGGTGTGGAGTTTACCTCTATTGAGATCTTGAAGTGTTAAAGGCTACCTCATCATGAGTTAATATGCATAAAAACTACATCAACATTATTTATAGTGATATAAGGAGATCCTTGAGTATTAAATGATAAAAGAGGTTAGCTTATATGTTTATTTACACTAGATTTACCTAGGAGAGTGACCAGATCTAGTACTCAAGCTAGTATTCTATTCTCACATTTGTCAAATCATAGAAGGCCTAGATTTATACCACATACCCCTATCAATAATAGAGCTAGAACACCTTCCCCAATAATTTACACTCACATTAATCATACAATGGCTTAAATACCTTGGTTAGTTGGATCTACTATTTCCATCCCAAGGAATGTGCATGACCTTCCAAGGAATCCTGAAAAGTATCTATCATCCTTCTCTCATTCAAGAGGAAGAATGGTAAAAGAACACATCAAGTTTTTAAAAGTTACATTGAGATTTATGAATTTTATTAATGAAAATTTTGCATGTAGATTTTTTCCTTTCACACTAATGGATGCTAACTATGATTGTTACCTTAATCTATAAGAGAATTTTGTTACTTCTTGAAATGCATGCCAAACTACTTTTCTTGCATATTTTGGGCAATTCACTAGCCCTATTTTGGTATATCATTACTTTAATAGCATAAATAGGGATCCAAATAACCAATATTATCCTTCAATGTAATATTTTACAATATTTACACTTGGTTAAGCTCGATATATAAACTAGATGAAGTGTTGGCATTAGAAATTTATAAGAATTCTCTAGATCTAATTACTGTAATATTTTTGTGATTGACTACTGCTATTAACACTTTGGAATTAACCTATGAATGGGTTATAAGCATTGATATATATCTTAATCCTTAAGTTATTTACACACCTAGTGTAAACAATAGTCTCCCAGCTTTGAATCTAGTTCCAAATGTGAAGCATAATGTCCCGGCATTCAATCAAATAACTATACATGCCACCTCCTATAATGTAAATGTCACATCATAGTTATAGTTTTTTAAATAACCATGCACAATTTAATGGTTAAAATTAGAATCAAAATCCATATACATCCTCTACTACTATTATCTAGGGCACATACTTTATAAAAGTAGAGCTAGATACCATACAAAAGATGGTTCAAAAATTAAGTAATGATTTCCTAGGCATGCAAAGAAAGATAGGTAATGATAATGTCCCTAATAATAATCATAATTATTGGTTATAAAGGTACAATATACCATTAAATAGGCCTATAAATAATACATAACAGTCTAGAAATCCCCTAGAAATTAATATAGTAGAGACAACTCTACCCTATTAGTGTAGAATCCATAATAATTCTTAGCATGGTGAAATTTATTATGTTAAATTTTGTGCATCTTTAGATATCTTTCAAAGATAGGTGGTGAGGAAAGACTCGATGCATAATCCACCAAAATTCCATTAAGACCCTAGCCCTTCAAGCATGGCTATGTTCTTTGAGACTCTAGAGTTTCCTTTCTCGAGCAAAGATGACAATGTACCAAAGGATAACACTAATGATATCCATACTTTCCATAAATTCTAAAAAGATGGTTACAACCTAAGGAACAAGCATCCCCTCACAAATTCTACTCCTTCAAATAGTATGGATATTCCATTAAATCTAGAAGCTGATAATAATCCACCTCCCCTAAAAGGGAATAATCAACTTTAAAATAAGGAAGAACATAGTAGAGGAAGGTATAACATTATTGAAGACATGAATAAAATTAAATAAAACATCATCCTTCTTGAATTAGCTCAAATCACTAAATAGAAGGAGCTACTATGGAAGTCTATCATATGGAAGGCCCTTGTGGAAAAGACAAAAGATCCTACAGATAAAACAAAGGATTCTAACACCAATGTCATATATAAAATCAAGCTAGAGGTTCCACCCTTTTTGCTAACTATTACGGTGTTTGGTAAGAATATTCATAATTTCTTAGTTAATTCTAAAGATTCAACAACTATGATGCTTACTTATATTTGTCAAAATCATGTCTTAATTCCAAGCCCATCAAATAGAATAGTCTCACAGTTGGATAAAATAGTGGTATGAGTAATTAGAAACCTCACTAATGTGTGTATTCAAGTAGCATCTGAGCCTTAAGTATAGATGACTATTGGAATCCTTATATTATACATACCTAAAGGTTATGTAATATTTTTGATTAGGGACTAGTCTAAGAAACTCAAAGAATATCTCTTGACAGATTTCTCTCACACTTGGTTACCATGGAGAGGCCTTCTAAACCAAATTTAGATTGATTAGAAACCAAGAATGAAGTATCCCATCATAGATTATGATGTAAATAATGAAGAAGTAAGTTATGAATCCCCTATCCTTGGTATTTATACTTTCACTACATGAAATGAAATACAAGAGATAGAATGAATCCAAGGGTCCCAACCAGATATGGACTCAACACTTTGATGGCACTAGATCCAAACAAGGATCAAGCATAGGAATTGAATTTATTGATCCATAAGGGAGAAAGTTTATATTATAATATATTATAGTTCCCTTTCACAAATAACAAGGCCAAATAGGAAGCATTATTTTTGATATTGCACTTTGCACTCAAAAACAATGTTAAGTAGTTGTTAGTAAATGGGGATTTAGAGCTGGTAATTAATCAAGTCAAAAAAATACTAGTGTAAGCTATCATATCTAAAAATATATAAAAACATATCATGGGATTTGATTGAAATATTTTAGGGTTTGAATATAATGGATGTTCCTAGGGAGCAAAATAAAGCTATGAATTCACTTGCTTTGACTACCAATTTGGAGCCTCTTCAATAATCTAAGGTAAATATATTCTCCATTGAGCTAGTACCTTTTCCTTCTATTCTTAACAATGTAGATAATTTCCAAGTCTTTGATGATGACCAATATATAATTTAGTTTCTAACCAACTTAGGATACTTTGAGTCCTAAATCATTGATGATAAAGAAGTTAGTTATCTCTACAAAGAGGAGTCTGATGAGGAAGGGGTCCTCCAGCCTAAAGAAAACCATCTTCCAACTAGTTTGGTTTCCTTAGAAAGAGAATTTGATATAAATACCCAAGCTCGACATCAAAGGCAACCCAAGGTTAACAATTTTGACATCAAAAGGTAAAATCTAGGGGATTAGAATAACCCATGCTACATCAAACATCAATGCATATAATTTATTCCTCTCCCTATCAGAATTGTTACTTATACATTACCATTAGGGCATCATATCCAAACATTCCTAGACTTGACTATAAGGCAATGAGTGAAGGATTTACTCACCCAATATAAATATGTGATTGCATGGATGTATGAGGACTTCAAGTTTTATGATCCAAATGTCATCACCCATACAATTCCATGAAAACTAGACCATAAGTTGTTCAAACAAAGATATAGACTAGTAAATCATATCTTGGAGCCTTTCATTCAAAGAGAAGTGGAAAAGCTATTAAGTTCAAGGATAGTCTTCCTAATCAGGCACTCTACCTAGGTAGCCAATTTAGTCCTATTCAGAAATAAGAATGGAAAAATTAGATTGTGTGTTGATTTTAGAAATTTGAACAACTATTTTGATAAAGAAAACTATCCACTACCTTACTTGGATGAGGTTATTTAGATAGTTAGTGGCTTTGAAATGATTTCTTTCCTAGATGGATTTTTAGGTTATAACCACGTGCTATTATAATAAGAAGATAGAATAAAAATTTTATTTACCACAAAGTGGGGTATCTATGCATATAAGAGGATGCCTTTTGACCTAATAAATATAAGAGCCAGATTTTAGCAAGCAATAGATCATGCATTTAAAGGATTAATAGGTAAGTGTATAATCATTTATATGGATGATTTTACTATTTTATCCAAGAATAGGAATGATCATGTAGGCCATCTACAATCAATATTTGAAATATGTCAAAGGCTTGGCATCTCACTAAACCCCAAGAAGAGCATATTTGGAGTAACTTAGTGCAAGATTTTGGTACATATTATTACCAAAGAAGGAATCATCATCGATCCAAATAAAATCATAGTGATTTCAAAGATTATGCGACCAAATAGAAAGAATGATCTCAAGTCATTATTTGGGAAAATTAAGTTTGTAATAAATATTATCTCAAGATTTGCATAAATTATGAGACCCCTGAATGCAATGCTCAAATAAGATGCTAAAATATAATGGATAACTGAGGCCCGAAATTATTTTCAAGACATCAAAGATGTTATATCTTAGGCCCCAGTACTCATTAGTCTATATATCATAAAATATTTCTATGTACACTCATTTTCTTCAAAACATATAATTATTATTGTCATAATGTAGATGAAATATAATATGAGCATCATATTGAATTTATGAGAATGAATTTGAAGGATGAAAAAATCAAGCACTCCATGACTGATAATCAGATATTCACTCTTGTTAAAGTGGTGAAGAAATTTTGGCACTACATTTTGAGGAATAAGACTATTTTTATAATGACTAACCCAACTATCAATCTTACCCTATCAAAAAATGAATTAGGAGAATGCATAGGCAAATGGATGGAAAAATTACAATAATTTGATATAGAAATTAAGACTACTAAAATTGTCTAGGGTCATGGCATCGTTAAACACATGACTGAGCCTAACCCATGTATTACTATTTGAGAGGTTTGTGAAGCCCAGGTGTCTAGAGGGGAATGGTATACTAACATAATTCAATATTTACTTATAAGTACTTGTCCTCTAGAACTCAATTGAGAATGAAAGAGATATTTAAGGCTCAAATCTATTTACTACATGGTTAATAAAGGAGTTATTTATAAGAGAAATTATGAATGCATCTACATTAGATGTGTATCTACAAAAGAGTCTCAAGATATTTTGGAAAACCTACACCAAAATATAAGTAGTGGTTATCCATCTAGGAACACCATAGATCACATGATCTTAAGATTGGGCTATTACTGGCCAACAGTCTTCAAGGATGCCCACACCCATGTAAAGGACATGTCATGAATGGCAATATTTGGAAAAAATAGAAGTACATGAAGTAATTCCATTGAAACCTAATGTTGAGGGAAGGCCATTTTCCTAGTGGGGGTAGGAATTCATTGGTGTCATTAACCCAAACTCCTTAGTAGGTCATAAGTTCATATTTACTACCATAATCTATTATACCTTATGGATTAAAGTATTGGCCACAAAGAATTTTAGAGAATACTATGTGATTTTATTCTTGGAGGAACACATCAAAAATAGATTTGGAACTCCAATTTCTCTAGTTTGTGACAATGGGCCAACATTCATATCAACTGAATTCACTGAATCGGATCATGAAAATTAGATCAACATCAACTCATCCTCTAACCATTATCCTTAGGGAAATAGATTTTCCAAATTATCAAATAATAAATTCATAGATGCAATTAAAGAATTAGATAGAGATCAACCTAGGGACTTGCATTATCTACTTGAGTATGCCTTTTGAGTAGACTGAACAAGATACAAGTAGGACCTTACGGCATCACCCTATCTACTAGTGTATGTTTGTAGGCCAATATTCCTAATCATGTTGAAAATGCTGAATTTTCAATTCATGTAGAAATATATGGAACCAAATGACAAATAAAAATCTCGACTACTAGATATAATATAAATGTAAGACTTAAGGACTAAGGCCTTATAGACTTTCATCAAACACCAAGACATAGTCAAGAGATGGTTTGAAAAAATAGAAAAAGTCAAATAATTTAAGATATATGATCTAGTGTTTCTATTGGATAAAGAACATGAAAATAAAGGACAACATGACAAATTCACCCCATTATATATTGGACCATATAAGATATCAAAGATCCTAGGCAATAATGCATTCTATCTAAGGGACCTTAAAGGTAATAAACTCACATATTCAATCAATGGATAGTTTATGCAGCATTACTTCAATTTTTTACCATCTAAATAAGCCCCATACTGATAAATAAATTTTTTAGAGGTAGTTCTAGTTTAATTTCCTATTTTTTAGGTTATGTTTTTGTTTTCTAGGTTAGTTTTATTACTTTCTAGATTAGTTTCCCACTTTCTAGTTTAGTTTCCTATTTTATAATTTAGTTTCCTATTTTTTAGGTTAGTTTTCATAATTTATAATTTAGTTTCCTATTTTCTAGGTTAGTTTTATTATTTTCAAGTTTAGTATCCTAATTTCTAGTTTAGTTTCCTAATTTCTAGTTTTGTTTCCTATTTTCTAGGTTAGTTTTCCTGATTTCTAGTTTAGATGTTTTTATTTCCTATGAAAATTTGAATTGGTTTATTCCTACATGACCAAGATAACATCCTACCAGTTGTGCCCCTATTATATTCTTAAATTCATATATATGGTAAAGTAAAACTACAAAAGGATTCACAACTTGGGGTCTATTCACAAACTAGTTATACTTTTGTGTTTGAGGTTTTTAGGATTTAGGTACGTAATCATAGTCATTTAGGGTTGTGTCATAATTAAATATTTATAATAGGTATGTGAAATTTTCTCTCAAAAACTACATATGAATTTAGAAATTTTTATCACTCCATTAAAATAAGCACACTTTTCATATTAGTACTTATTTAGAGGAGATAATTATCGATGCAAATGTAGCTTGTAGGGACATTCTAGTGAATAATTTATTTTATAGCTACACTAGCTCATAGTGGTTTCATCTCTCCTCCTATTAAAATTAAAAAAATGAGAAGAAGAAGAAGAAGAAGAAGAAGAAGAAGAAGAAGAACCAATGTGTTCAAAATAGTGTTTAATAAATCCTAAATAAAATTTAAAGGAGATCAAAGGCTCACATGATGAAATAGGGTCAATGTACCACACATCATGATAAAAAATGAATGAAGAGGATAGAAGGAACCCAAGGTATCTTTGTCAAGGTTATGGATGCCTAGTTAGAAATAGATCAATGCCTAAGTTTCCTTGATTTAATGATTTTCGAAAGAACTAGACTGAAACGTATAGCTACTCCAAGTCTTTAAAAATATCCTCACAACAAGGGTTAAATGAACATCACTTTAGCACATACAAATCCATAGATGTGAAGGAAAGTATGTTGTATGATGTAGTTGGGAGTCCCTTTCATATCTTTAATTCTAATTTTTTTTGGGGGGCACAATTCATTTTTTATTTCAAATTGCTAACCAAAGTTCAAAGTTCTCTAATACTTAAAAGTATTCCCCTTATAAGTCACCATTTATTATACCCAACATCCCCTTTTTTAAGAAAAAAAGAAATGGGGACCAACTTATTTTGTGATTTGGCCATGTTTGTTAAGTTTTCCTATACATAGATGTGCAAGTTCTATTAGACTGATCCTTAATATTTACACTTGGAAGTATAAACAATGATATTATATATTTTGGAATAACTTATTAATGAATTTCAAGAGTTTTTTACTATGTAGTTTTTACAACATTTTTTTTGATACTTTTGTTCATGATTTTTGTTCATTAAACATTTTGTTCATTGAATATTTTGTTTAGAGTTTTCACATCAGGCATTTTGTTTGGAAGATTTTTTTGGTGTTTGTTCATTGGATTTTTATTCACGACTCATGTTCAAATTTTATTTTATTCAAGAGATTTGTTTTAGAACAGTCTTCATCAAAGTTTATATATTAGACATTTTATTTGAAGTTCACATATCAGACATTTTTATTTAGACATTTTGTTCAAATGATATTCCTAAGGACTTGGTTTTTATTTGGAACTCCTTATTTAGGATTTTTTGATATAGAAAATTTTGATCATAGATTTTAATTGGGACTTTTGATTAGAGATTTTCATCTAAACTTTTGTTTTGGAATTTTCATCAATTTTTTTTTCTAAAATATTTATCATCAACTTTATGTGCTTTGGAGGTTTTTTTTTAGAGTTATTGTTTAGACATTTTATGTGAACATTGTTTTAAGGGATTTGGTCTTTAGGCATTTTATTCAAGATTTGTGTTGAAATCCTTTGGTTTGTAATAATTTTTGGCTCAATCCTAACATGAAACTTGACTCCTAACTACCACAAGCCTGCTAAACTTAGACAATAAAGTGAAACCACTTCCTGACACTTGCCAAAGAATGTAACCCACCAACTAAACTAATAAGATTTGAATTATGCAAGTAAAACAAATATATGAATGTTGGATATTAAAAGTATATGAAATAGAATTAAATGCAAGAAATTATATCAACAATGTGTGGTTATTGATGTGCTCATTTGATCACAAGTGAATTCAAAATCAATTTCTATTCTATGAATAAAGACATAGCTACCTACAAATCCATTAAAAATAAGCAACCAATAGAAAGGAGTTTTCATAGTATATGGAGATAGACTTTGATAAAACTAGACAATTGTAATGGCTTCATCATCTAAGAGTTTCATAGGAGTGTTGCCACCATACCCATCCTCCTTTAAGGAATCTATAGAGTTTACAGATACAATGTTTGACACAACAATATTGGATAATAGGTATATTAATTACTCAAAATTATGGGATACCACTGATGTTATTGACATATTTTCACATGAAATAAATTTATCACATACGCAACACAAATTGGTTATAGACTTACTCTCTCTTAAAATATAAATACTAAATTTTGTGGCAACCAAAATCAAAGTTATGTCTTGTATCGACCTGCTACATGACTTGTTATTTAATTGAAAGATTACACAAGATGGTTTATTATACCATATGGATCACTAGATGGTCTTGGCCTATATCACTAGTGATAATTTCCAAAGGAAGTTATCTATACCAATTATAGATTCAATATTTGATAAGCACAATGTAGTAACATGAAACAAGTAGAATTAAATTGATAAAGTTCTAAGCTCATGGCTTCTTCTTTTAGAAACTATGGTCTAAAAGGTAAAGTCTCCCACCCCCACTAATAAATTTAGAATGGGGGTCAGTATTGGGATGGAATTTTTGAATAGACTATCTAACATCCTTAGTATCTAGTTTCTCCACCTGGATTGGGTTCCATTACTAGATATTATAATGACTAGTGATGTAACCTTTTCCCTGGGAGAGATCACCATGTTTAAGTTGAGGGAGCAAGTTTTACAAATAGGTAAATGGTCTAATTTAGCTAGACATTTTTATATGATGTCTTACCTTCTACATGTAGTAATGAGCATAGTGTATAGGGACCTTGGGGAGCTTTGGATCTTGACTACTAATTGTGAAAAAAATCACATCTATGATTAATATAAATTTATGCACACACACACACACACACACACACACACACACACACACACACACACACACACACACACACACACACACACACACACACACACACACACACACACACACACACACACACACACACACACACACACACACACACACACACACACACACACACACACACACACACACACACACACACACACACACACACACACACACACACACACACACACACACACACACACACACACACACACACACATACAAAATATATCACCTAAATTGTCAAGGATGTGTATCCTTAAGTATGGTATTAATTCATGAGGCCCCATTCCCTATAATTTCAAAGAGAATAATAGATACACTAGTTATTTTGGGTGACTACTAGTTATACCTAGACTATATGGTGATCATGGTCACAACCCATAAGGTGTACACATTGTACCTCCCCAAGTATGTGCCAAATAAGCTAGTAGAGCAAGAAATTACATATAAAGTTTGGTGGAGTGTGGAAGAGGATTTGATAAAGTAGAATAAGGGCATATTTTATGGGTCTCACATGATCATAGTTATAATGTTTTATACAATGAGGAAACATTTTGGGGATGTAGGAAACAAGATAAAGAATTATTAATTAGCTACCCTGCCATATAGAGACTAAGACCCCCATGGTTGCATTCAAAAGCATATCCAGGGCTTTGGTATTCTATACCAACATGTTCCCTATAACCATGATTGTATGTTCTTAAATACTAAGGATGATGACCAAGTATTAGAAACGGAGAATCTTGTTGGCCTAAAATATGATAATTTGAGGATTATTTAGCAAGAACCTTCAATTTTAGTATAGGATATGCATATAAGGCTACCACCCCTTGGAGGATGGGCTATTTATAACTTTTGGGGAAATACACCCCAACAAAAAATAGAGATACAAAAAGGGCCTTCCCAAATACTTCCCCTACTATTGGGGGTTGTTAAGAAAGAGCCTTTTTTGAGTGAAACTAAGCATAGGGGAGCTCAAGGGGATTTAATTAAATTAGACTCCTCTAATGTAGAGGACCATAAATACCCATCTACATTACCATTATAAACACCTAAACTTATACCATAATTGCAAGAGTCTATAGCGAAAGAGGTAGATACAAAAGTAGTTATTGCCTCAATTTAGAGAGATTCCTCCCCACCATTTAAGACAAAATTTTTTTATAATAGGAAGCTAAGGGCTCCTCCCCTCATACATAATCCAACTATTGATCAACCATAGGGCATACCTTCAATTCCCCAACATTAAATAGAGGTTGAACAAGAAATAGATGAAGAAGAAGAAATAGAAAGATAAAAGGCACTAATCCTTATGGTTAACAAAGGGAAGTCATCAAAAAAAGATGATAAATTAGGTAATAAGTCTTAGCCTTCAAACCCTTCTTCCCAAGTTTCCTCATTTTTTCCCTGTTATCACATAGATTTTACACCCATTTGTTGACGTAGTAGCTCTTTACGCAAAGATATAATGATATAATGGGAACACCTCTAATTAGGACCTTGGTAAATTGAGGTGAAACTCTAGATAAGGATAGTTTCCCTTCATTAAATCTAGTACAATGGATAAAATATTAGCTTGTGTAAATCCCCCTCCTTTAGTGTTCTTGATCCTCAACTAAGGTTTTACTAGGGAAAAGAGATCGAGAATGAAATTTTGCAAAAATAAAAATGGTGATTGTACCAAACATTTTTATAGTGGATTTTAATACTTTATTGAATATATGTAACATAACATAAAATATATTTAAATTTGTTTGAGCACAAACTCATGCAAATAGGAAATCAGAGGTAATATTTTGTTATTTTTTATAGAAGGGAAAATATTCTTTTATTTTAATAAAATGATCTTTTATAATGGTATAAAATACCAAAAATGAATTTTTGTGGCTGATAAAGACTTAAAACCTCCACAAATATTCAAGTGACTTGCATACATAGGGTTTTCTCAGATAATAAGGGAAAATCTTCAATTATTTTTTATTCTCTAGGTTACAGCTTGTATAAAATACATTCAAAATGTAGAATAATATTACTAAAAACAAAAAAATATATTGGGCTATGGGTTCTTACCCATTTTTATACAAAATATCTCATAAATTAGATGTAGTTATCAAAAACTCCAACACCAAGTAGAAGAATCATGCAAATCTAGAACTTCAATGCAAAAAGAGGCATGATATTCTATTTCTGGCATCCTTGACTTGGTAAAAATGTTTGGAAGAGAGCATGTAATATCTGGGTATGATCCTCAACTTGGTATGGTGTGGATAGACTTGAGAAAACTTCATGTAATGTCTTGGGTCATCTTCATGCAAATGTAGTGCCAAAATGAAACTCATTTATTAAACAAAATATAACTAGAAATAACTTAAGTTACTTTTTTTAAAAACCCTAAGTTGAAATTTGTGAGTGATAATTTTACAACTTTCAAGTCATTCCACTTTATCAAAACTAGTTTTACAATTTCTAATATATGATTTTATAACTTAAGAAATTAAAACTTATCAAAATAGAAAGTGTAAAATACACATGGATATTTTTCAAAAAGAGATGTTAAAAGATAGTTGGAATTTACAAAAATGTGTTCTTAAAACTTTAAAATATTTTAAAATAATGAGAATACAATATCTAAGAATTATTTTAATAAAAATAATTAATCAATTTTTAATACTTCCTCTACCTCTTTGTCTTTCTCAACCTATAGTTTCTAGACATATACATGAAAATTCTTAAATATCTCATAGATTCTGTACACATTTGTCCTAAAGGTGTAGAGATTTGTGATCTAACAATATGTTTTATCAAAAATTTCTCTTCTCAAAGATTTGTATGTTTGAATCTCTTTACCAATCTAATCCAATGTGTTTTTATACCTGATGTAGCAGTGGATAGATTTCAAGGTAAATATGATGTCTCATGTAGATTCTTTTTCAACCACTTCTTTGAATTTCCTCTTAACCTCTTCTACTAAAAGGAGGTTATCTTCATAATTTGTTGTCTTACATGGCAATTTATTCAACAATTTTTTCATGCCATACATCAAATCAATGGCCTTATCATATGTAACCTTGGACTTTTGGGCAGTCTTTGTAAGTACTTTTATTTAGAATTGAACTACTCTATGTAGTTTCTCTTGCTCTTTGTAAATTTTTAGTATTTTTTTCACAAGGAGGTTTTCCATATCAATAGATTCCATATATGTCAATTTGGGATAGTAAATATTCAAGGTTTATACCACTCCCTCTTACTTATTTACCAGTCCTCTTAAGGATATCCTTCTCTCTCTCAAAACATCATAATGATCCATTATCATATCAATTTTGTTACCAATGGAGATGAGTTCCTCAACCATTCCTTGTTATCCCTTCCCATGCTTGAAATTTTAGTCACTACATTAATTTTTACCTAATCTATGATTTGGGTGACTAGTTATGCTGATTTAGGTTATGTTGATAGACCAATGGGCTCTACGAATTTATTCACTGTAGTCACAAATTATTCAACCTTGTTTTTCAACACATCCTTAGTGACCTTGTCACTATCCATTTTATCAAAGAGGGAGTTGATGGTGGATTGAACATCATGTTTTAACCCCTCCCTCATGAAATCTCCAAGGTGAAACATTGATATTTGATAGTCCCCCACCACTAGATTTTATTTTTGTTTGTATAGTGGGAGGGGGGCTTCGATATACACATATCTTTCCTCTATTGAGTCACATAATATTATTGATAATTTTTTATGAGTAGTATCATATTTATTCTATGTGTTGAAAGACCAAAATTTAGTGTAGTTGGGGAAATTATTTGCTTGCATTTATTCCCCATTATTTGTGTTAACAAAATAGATGTAACATCCTACTATGTAGACACTATCAGTTGAGAGTCTACAAATGAAGCTACTGTACTAGTAGGAATGGTGACAAGTGTTGAATCCTATGCTAATGCTAACACTGATTACTCAATAGATGTTTATGAAATTTCATCTCCATCTATAGGCTACAATTCCACATTTACATCAAGAACCTGTTTATCACCTATCTCCATAAAAGGGGTTAGGGAAACTATGGAAGTGGAAGAGGTGGGGATAATGGGAACATATGTGTCTAATAAGGGTGTAGGATATGGAAGTGACATTAATTAGGAAGTATACATAGGGACTTAAAACTTTGGGATTGGTAGAAGCCTGGAGCCCAAAGCATAAAATGATTCAATTAAATGGGTTGGACCATATAGGGGGTGTAAGGTAGGAAAGATGAAAGGGGATGAAGATGAAGCATGATTTATCTTAGGATTTGGGAAGACCCATAGAATTGAAGTTAGAATGACTAAGTCTATAGCCATGTACTACTAATTAGTATTGGAAATTAATGGGGATGGAATGGAATAAATTGTAAATGGAATGGGAGGGAGTGAAATTGTGGGAAGGGAAAGTGGAGTGGAAACCTAACTATCCATTGAATGGAGCCCTGAGTGTCTACTTGAATTATTTTCACTAGTTGTAATGGAATTATTATTATGGGTAAAGTGGTAAGAATGAAGGGTGGAGTCACTTGAGATGTAGGAGGAGTGGAGATAGGAGGTGGAGGTATTGGAGCTATAGAAACAATAGAGATAGTTAAATGATGAACTACAAAAATATGGGTTATCACAATGATTGATATGGGTGTTAAAGCTATGGATGATTCAACTATAGCTATGTCATAAAATGATATTATGATTATTTGATCAACTACTGCTCCATCTTTGTTTGACTATCCTATTTTGGCCTTATAATTCTTCTTCTTATGGGAGATCACCAATCTCTCTAATTGTTCCCATATTGTACCACTAGGACCCCCTTCTACTATTGGAATTCCTTGCTCCTTAATATTTAATAGCTTCTCCATGATACGCATTATATCTTTGGTCACTATGAACCCTATTCTCTAGAGCTAATTGAGTGTTTTATTGATTATATGTGAAGTTCTATCTATCAAGGATAAAGACTTAGGAATTTATCACTATACTACTAGAAGGAATTGAGTAATGATCTACTTGTAGTAGCTCTTGTCCACTAGGACTCATCATCCACCAAGCCCTCAGGGACTAGTGTTAATTCAAAAGTTTGAACCTGATCCAAGGTTATTCTAGAGTTTTCCTTAAATTTGACCTCTTGTTCATCATCCAAATCCTCCTAATAATCTTCAAAATATGGAACATGGGAATATGCAGAAATTTCTAATGTGATGGTGATGTTTCCATGAACATCATAATATGGCCTTACCTCTAAATCTCCTAGTGTCATCTATGTAATTTCTACCTTGGCACACTTGTCTTTGAGTAAGGAGGGGCATGTGTATCTACTTATATTGATTGGGAAATGAATTCCCAACTTGTGTTTCTTAGATAAAAGCTTATGAGTTTACACAAGTTGTCTTACTAGATCCATTAATGTCCACTTATCACTAACATATCTTGATAGAGTGTAAGGGAAACCACTAAATCCATATACCCTGATATAGGAATAGGTGGGGAACTTAATAAAGTATAAGCCTCATTAGGTGATTTTTGTAGTAGCTGCATTTGAAAATCTCTTTCTCCCAAATTATTTGTTAAACATTATATGATGCAATATATGAATATATCATTGACCCTCTTAAAGTGTTTCCTTCTTATCTAAAAATTGAGGTCAATATAATAGTTATACACTCTACTTGCCTCACTAGGTAATATGTTGAGTCATGGGAAAGCTCTCCCATTGGCCAATATGTACACTAAGTAGGAGGCCATGTAAAAATTTTATATGGTTTACACCTCCATTAATTACTTAAGGATGGAATTACTAATGAGTTGTGCCTAGTGGATGTATTATGAATTCTGAAAAATTACCCATATTTACTAATACATCCACTCTAAGAAACTCTTTACATCAGTACTACTAGTGACCCTATGTAGTAATATTATTGTCTCCAATCTCACCTTAAAATCAATTCTTTCCAATGTCTTTGGAAATCTAGTTGAGATAAAATTTAGGGTCTTAAACCATTATTTATATAACATTCTCTAACATCCCCCTCTGTTATCTTGATAAAATTATTACGTTGTTTCTAAATTTGTGTCTAGATAACTCTCAAACTTTGGGATCAAAAACACTAAATCAATGGAATTTGGGTCTAGATTTGAAATCCTTTCCCCTTTATCATTCAGGACCTCTATTTTGTTTGCATAAATTTTTTTTGCTATTGTCATCATGAGCTCAAAGCTTTAGACCATTAGTTGAAAATATGTTGCTTGTTGTAGTCTAGAGTCATAGATACTCTGGATCCAGTCATTCTTGAATTTTGCATTTATCTAGGTCCAAAAGTACTCTAGGTCAATGTGACTTAGGTCTATATTAATGATCTTAGTAGTGTTGGATTCTAGGATAAGAATCACCTTGGGGCCTTTTGATTTTAACTTCATCTCCTTACTAAACATGAATTATGGAGAGAATTCTTAGTTAAAATTAACTACAAAATCTAGAAAGATTTACAAGTGCTAGAAGTAGGTAGAATCTCTGGTAGAGATTGGAGGTGCTCTAAGGAGGTGTAAATTCCATGGGAAATGGTGTTTCCAAAATAGGTTGAAATATTTGGTAGATATTAGAGGTGCAAAATTCAAGTCATATCTTCATTATAACTAGGAGGTGTTCTAAGTAGTAGGAAAGTCAAATGGAACTTGGAAGTGTTTTAAGTAGGTTGAAATCCCATGGAAATGAGAGGTGCGATTCACAAGTGGGAACCCCATGGAGATGGTAGGTGCTTGAATCAATGGATAATTCCATGAGACATGGATGAATTAAATAAGGAATATTCTCTTGGTGATGTGAATATGGTGATATATTCGCCTGGTTAAGGAGAAAATGGAGAAACCCTAGATCTAAATGTGAAAACTTTAGAGAAAACTCTAGGTTTTTACTATGAAAATTGGAAAATAAGCTAGGATCTCTAATATTGGAAATTTTGGAATATATATTTAAATAAAAATCCTGCTCAAACTATAAAATGACAATAAGAAAAACCCTGAAACCATATGATGCAATGAAAACCCTAGATAATTAGAAACAACTTTTTAGGAAAGAAAATAAATTGGAAATATTTAATTTGTAGTTAAATGTATTTTAAGGAGATGCAAGGGATTCAAAATAATACCATGTAGTGGTATGATAGCATCGTTGCATAGCTCAAGGTCATGGCTTCATCGTCAAGTTCATAATCCAAGATGGGAGCTTAATTAGCAATTTCTAATAATGAATTAAAAAATCCCTAATTTTCATTATTCATCTTAAAAAGTACTTGAAATTAATGCTTCTATGGTGATGGGTATCATAGATCTTGATCCTTCAATCAATTTTTCAAATTATAGTTTTACCTTTGGATTTTGTGGGTAAGGGGTAGTTGATGTCTTTAGAAATGGGAAGGCAAAACCAGATTGTAACTTTCAATTTTAAAAAATTGAAAATTATAGTTGGACCTCTGGATTCTATGGGCTTAGTGGTTCATAGAAATAAAAATTATACCTACAAGTTTCAATTTGAAATTTTTATATTTACAAATTATAGTTCAAGCTATAGATTCTGTCAGGTGTTTGGTTTACAAGATCCAAAACTTTGCTTGCAATTTAAAATATTACAAAATTTCTAATTGAAAATAGGTTTACATATTCCATAAGTTAGTGCATTATGGGATCTAGAGCTCTGGCTACCATTTACAATTTGGATTCCATTGGTTAATGCATTTCAAGATCTAGAGCTTAAGAAGTAATTTGTAATTTTGAAAATTACAAATTGCAAGCAAAGTTCCAGATTTTGTAATACAAAGGAGTGTGTGATTTAGGTCACTTCAAGGCATTTTTACAAAAAAATTAGGGGGTATCCTTTAGGCTACTTGATTTTTTTAAATTTTTAGGACAAAAATATCAAAATTTTTGGTGACCTCTAAGGGATGATTACCTATTAATCAGTTTATATCTAGTAGCCTTCTAGTTCATTAGGCATGGAGTCATTTTAAGCTTAACACACTTTAACCTAATGAATAACCAAATAGGATTTTCCTAAATAAGAAAAAAATAGGGAAAATAAAACAAACTAAGGAAACAAAAACTCCCTAAGAGTTAACCTGTGTAGAAACACTTATTTTGGAAAACACAACTAACCCTATTATATACAAAATTTTATTTTTTGGAATAAATTCATACCTCAAAATCAAGTTTTGAGGCATATCCCATTGATTGGGATAGGCAATATTGATCCATTGAACTTGGATAGATAAAATTCATTAGATCCTTTGCACTAAGTTATAATATATGAACCACCCCATATTTCATCAAACTTAGTGTACTTGCCTAGTTTAGCCTTGTCTACATCCCATTTGAGAACCATGTCTCCTTCATTGAAACTCCTATCAGATTCCTTTTTGTTGAAATTCTTCTTTGTTTGAACCTAGTTTACTTCCAAGACTTTCAGTGATTGGTTCTTGATTACCTCTAGTTCTATTAGTTCAACCAATCTTACTATCATTTCATCATTGTCAATCAAATCCAATTGGTGATTGAGCTCTGGAGATGGTAATTCAATCAATAATGGAACTCAGGCTTCCCTTCCATATAACAACATGAATGGGGAATTTCCAATGTCTCTCTTGGGGTTGGTCCTATCAACCCATTATGTTTATTTTAACTTTGTGTACCATGTCCTTTAATTATCCTCCATTATTATTTTGATAATTCTTATGAGTTTCTTATTGGTAGACTCAGCCAAGCCATTGCCCTAAGGGTAATAACTGGAATAAGTATTATAATAATTGGAATAAGTATTAAGGTATAAATTTTGCTTTATATCCCATTCACTCATTTGAGTTCCCATAAATTCTTATGATAATGGTGTGAGGAACACCAAACCTTTAGACTATGTCATACATGAATTCTAGGATAGATACATTCATGGCACCTTTTAGTGTAAATACTTCAGTCTATCTTATGAAATAGTCCATTATGGTGAGGACCCATTTATGGCTTGCACTTGATGGTGGATTGATCATACCAATGAAATCTAATCCCCATCAAGTAAATGATTGATTTGCTTGAATTGGTATGAGAGGGAAGGCTACTTATATTTACTTTCTAGTGAAGTAAGCACACTTTTCATATTTCCTTAACCATTGATGGGCATATTTGGGTAATTCAAGATAATAATAACCCCCTCTTATTATTTTTTTGGCCATGGTTCTTGCTAATAAATACCCTTTTGATGGGCCATCATGAAATTATTTGAGCTCCTTGGGGACTTGATTATGCTCAATACATGTTAGCATGACTCCATTCATATCTTTTCTAAAAAAATATTCTATTAATAAGAACATAGGGAATGGATTGGAGTCTAAAATAAATTTTCTTGTACTATTAAAAGTCATACAGGTATTCACTAATCTATAAGAAAATGGTCATGTCATGGATCCAACTATTGAAAAGAGGTGGATTGGCTTATTGAGGTGCATTTTGAGCATATATTATTTCATATACTGATTTCGTAGTCTTGATATCATAAGTTAGTTATTCACACAATCCCTTTCCTCTTACAAGATTAGTGATTTTGATGTCCACATAATATTCCATGACCTTTGCAATCCATCCTATTATTTTTCATTTATCTCCTATCTTAATAAGAACTCTTTGACACTTGATGACTTACCATCAGATGAATTTTATTGTTGAAGAGCATATGCTTGAAATTTTTTAGAGCCTTGATCACAACATATACTTGATTCTCCACAAAACTATAATTTTCTTCATAATCCTTCAAGGATTTACTGAAGAAAGATATTGGTTATTCCAATTATTCTTCATTATTCTATGTTAGAATAGATAAGAAGCTACCCTCCCCTCTAAAAGTGTAGAGAATGAAATCATTCTCATAGTTATGGTTGACTAGGGTGGGATCCTAAGAAATAACTTGTTTGATGGATTTAAAGTTATCCTTTCCAAACTGTATCCAACTAAAAATGATTCCCTTTTTGAGAATTGTAGTAAGGGGTTTTATGATGAAGACAAAGTTTGGAACAAATATTCTTACAAAGTTGATTTTTCCAATAAAGCTTTGTAACCCTTTCTTATGGCTTGGTAGTTCTAATGTATATATATATATATATATATATATATATATATATATATATATATCACTTATTCTCTTTGGGTCTATTACAAGACCCTCCTTTGAAACAATGTGTCCTACAAGTTTCCACTCATGAACTAAAAAAACACATTTATTGGGATTGAAGGAAACCCCAAATTCTCTAAACCTTTCAAAAAATTTCCTAAGGTGATCCAAGTTTGCATCAACATGCTTTGAGTAGATAGTGATATCATCTAAGTATACTAGGACCATCTCATTTATCAAACCTCTGAAAGCCATATCCATAGATGTCTAAAATTTTGCATTAGTATTAGTCAAACCAAATGGAATCTTTTTGTATGCACATGTACCCCATTTTTTAGTGAAATTAATCTTGAATTGGTTTGATTCTTACACCAAGATTTGGTTATAGCTATAATAACTATATAGAAGAGAAAATCATTTAGATCCTAATATAGTTTGTATAATTTGCTCCATAGGGGGCAGAGGATAATGATCCATTAGATATGATTTGTTTAGATCCTTCCAATCCTCATAAAACCTAATTTCACCATTCTTCTTTCTTACAAGGAACAAATTAGCAACCCAAAATGAGTGCTTGATAGGGAAGATGATGTTATCCTCTATCAGTTTAGATAGCTAAATCTTCATTAA
Organism: Torreya grandis; assembly: GCA_037957365.1. NCBI lineage: Eukaryota > Viridiplantae > Streptophyta > Pinopsida > Cupressales > Taxaceae > Torreya > Torreya grandis. The sequence continues at coordinate 207,931 of JARHVA010004369.1, read as the reverse complement.
GGGTTCTATTTTTAGATTAATCAGTCTCTACTTCTATCTAATAGGCTTGGAATTTGGATCTAATTCTATTAAATTTTGGGATAAGTTGGGGTCAAACCCACATAAATCATGATAAATCCAAGCAAAGTTATCATCAAAATCTTGACACAACTCACCAAAATATTTCTTTTTAGAATCATTACATACCTTTCCTATCTTCATTGTTTTTCCTTTTGAAATGATCGCTGGCTCACAGTCTGATATCCATATTGATCCTCGAGTCTTGACTGGTTGTTATCTAAGAATTCAACTTCTTCGCTCAGAAAGCTAACAATTTGTTGATCACTATCACAGACTTGCCAATTAGTTGCATTATCGATAGCAAATGGCCTTACTATCAACCTTACATGCTGGTTATTTTTCTTTTTTATTTCTTATGGTATGTTATATTAGGAGCTAAAAAATTCCATATGATTAGCATCTTTGTTTTGTGTTCTTAATACTCATTAAATGTTTAAAGTGATAAAGTCTTTTAATAGGTCCCAAACCCTATGTTTGTAAGATCTTAACAAATTATTCTTAGCTATAATTTTAGATAGTACTTGGTGAACAATCAACTACTATCACCAAATATTTGTAGGGATTTTATCCCTCTCTCCTTGGCCAATTGTAGGCCTTGAATCAAATCGTCATATTCAACTACATTATTTTTATAGCTAAACTAAAGTATGAAAGAATAAAAATATCTCTCCTCATATGGAGAGATCAAGACAATACCTACACTTGCACCATTCTTGATTCTTGATTCTTGATCTATTGAAGAACAACTACCACATCCCTTGAAGATCTTCAACTGGATTTACTAGGTTTGGGATAATTGATTCATTTTCATGAATGCAATATGAACCCAATAATGTTTCCTATACATATTTATAAGGATTAAATTAGAGGGATGATACCCATTCATTCAAATGAGTGTCTGGAATATATTATATAGGTGTTGTAACTTCATGATCCTTTTCTTCTTCTTGATCTTATAGTGTGAAATTCATGTCCATAGGGATAGGATTGTATGGATAAATATGATATTTTTATATTGAATCAGATCTTATTCTTAATCTAGTTCCATATCTCATCATAAGCAACATGTGAGACCAATCTTCATATATATACCCTCTCATTTTTGCAATAAAATCTCATGAAAGACAAATGGCAAAATAAGGGGGAAGATCTATAACCGAGATGTCTTGAGAGATTGATAAGCTTGGACAAACATCAATAGTGAGGTTTAAACCTTTTATTTTTCCTACTATTTAAACAATAGTCCCATCTAATTGCACCATACTCTTATTCATATGTGTATATTTTATACCAAGGAAATCAACTATTTTCTTGGGCATCATTAAACTGCTAGCCCCTGAATCTACCATGAAATTATGAATGAGATGCTTCCCTACTATAAGTGAAAGATAGAAAGGGGGAGGATTACATTTTTTTATTATTTTGGTGTTAGTTTTTGGTTGACACAAATTAATTATAGTATTAGGTCCCTTGGCTAGAACCTTGTCTATTATCTAGAAAATTTTCAAAGCCTCTTGTAGTAAATCCTTTTGTGTAGGAATGGATAGTGCTTCCCATATATTGAAATTCAAATTGGTCTTCTTCACCTTATCAATAATACTGAATGGTATATTACCAACCTTTATCAATTCCTTTGTGGGATCCATGTCTTATTTTATACTATTTAGAGTTAGCACTTTTACTTTGGTCTAGCCCATAGGTACAAATGGTGGCCTTTGTACTATGTTTCTCTTTGGAGGTTCTGGTATAACTTTAGAATTTTTATCTTGTTCCACCTTGGGGGTTACTCAATTGATATTTATTTTTTATTTGAACATGTATTAATTACTATAAGACATCCACCATTAAATAATGATCCCCCCTAATTTACACCACAAAAGTCATCCTCTTGTTAGTTTATAAGAGTTGCCTCACCTTGAGTAGGTTCTTATGTATTTTCTTATTGGGAAGTGGATTATTTTTTTTTCCTTGTGTATTTTATATGCCTTGCACCATCAAATATTGACTAATCACACCATTAGGAAAAGTATTCTAGTTATGTGGTTGAGAATGAGGATAACACCATTTGTACTCTTGAGCTAGGTTATTTTATATAGGTATAATAGCTTTAGTAGCACTTGGTGCAAGTAGAGCATAGATTTTTGGATGTTTTACTTGTATATTTGGACCCTATGGTTGTGAAATACCTTGGTATGGCTTCTTATTAGGTTGGTATGCTAGGTTAACCTATTGATAAAGATTGTAATTATAGGATTTTTGCCTCTTCATTATTACTATCTCATTGCCAAAACTCTTTAGTAGTGACTTAACCACATATAAATCTCTATAGGAATGGCATTTAAAGTTGTTGCTTTGATCATGGTAATAATAGATATAATTAAAGGTGGGGGAATATGAGGCATTTTTGGAAATAGAGGCATTGGTGGCCTTGGGGAAAATTTCCCTACTTGAATTAAATAATTTTATACTCTTGTTGGACTTCCATAGACACTGGGGAGTGTGGTGCCACCCATTAACTGAATCATAATAGCTACATCACTATTTAGGTTATCAAGTAATATAAGAAAGCATTATTTGGAGTTGGCTTGACCAATAATAAAATTTTATTCCATGTCTTCTAGAAATAGAAATTGAAGTCAATCATGTGCTCATGAGGATCCCATTAGATAGAAATTAAATTTTTAACTAGGTAAAGGTGGTCACTCTTATATTCAAACTAAGTACATTGTTTAGTGCCTAAGTCATCCCAAACTCAGATGGAGTTGGGATCAAGACCTTTGTACCATTATAAGGTTTTGAATTTGAAAGAGGAGACTAGGAATCTGATTACAACATTATCTTATACCACATTGTATATTGAACATAGATTACCGATATCTTGTATGTGTTTCATAGGAATGGTTTAAGTTTCACCTATAAAATATGGTAGGATTTTCAAATTTGAGGTAGATATATCATCATACTAGGCCAACTAGAGTGGGATGACTCCATTAAGAGATATGAAACATAAATTTGTAGCCATTAGGGGAGGTATGAAATTGATAGGAGTACTTGGAGAAGATGAAAATAAAATTATAGGATATACTCTAGGGAAAGGGACAACTAATTTTGATCTCTTTTTAGAAGGAAATGATAGTTCTAGAAAATTAGCTCTCTTATCTTTAGTAGATGATCTTGTTTGTTTTCTTGGCATACGTAAACCCTAAAATTCTAAATCCATAATCTAGTAGAGTCACCAAAGGATTTTTAAATTTATATGAATATAATACAACACTCATTAAGAATAAAACAAATCTCTTTATAATCTTTGGGTCCCACCAAGCATGCCAAAAACTATTATCAAATAGATTTTTCACCTATTTATTGATGTAGTAGCTAATTATGCAAAGATCTAATGATACAATGGGAACACCTCCAAGATGTATTACCTTATAAAATTGAGGTGAACCTTTGAAAAAAATAAACTTCCTTTCACTAAATCCAATGCAACTAACAAAATATCAACTTGTATAAATTATGCTCCTTTGGTGTTCTTGATCCTAAACTAGTGTTTAACTAGGGAAAAGAGTTTGAGAATGAAATTTTACAAAAATAAAAATGGTGATTGTACCAAATATTTTTATAGTGTATTTTAATTCTTTATTTAATGAACATAATATAACATAAAATATATTAAAATTTGTTTGAGCACAAACTCATGCAAATGGGAAATTAAAGGCAATATTTTGTTATTTTTCATGGAAGGGAAAAGATTATTTTATTTTAATCAAACAATCTTAAAAAAGGTTATAAAATAACACAAATTAATTTTTTTGACTAAAAATGAATTAAATATTTCACAAATATTCAAGTAACTTGCATATATAGGGATTTATCAAACAAAAAGGAAAAATCTTCAATTATTTTTCATTATCTAGGTGACAACTTGTAGAAAATACATTCAAAAAGTAGAATAATATTACTAACACTAAAAATGTATATTGGGATATGGATTCCTACCCATTTTTACACAAAATATCTCATATATGAGATGTATTTATTAGAAAATCCAATGCTAGTAGAAGAATCATGAAAATCTAAAACTTCATGCAAAAAGAGGTGTGATCTTCTGTTTGTGGCATCCTTGACTTGGTAAAATGGTTTGTAAAAGAGCATGTAATATCTAGGCATGATACTAAACTTAGTGTGGTATCAATAAACTTGAGGAAACTTTATGTAATGCCTTGGGTCCTCTTCATGCAACTGTAAATGACTCTTCATGCAAATGGGGTGCCAAAATGAAACTCATTCATTGAACAAAAGATAACTAGAAATAACTTAAGTTACTTTTTTGTAAAACCCTAAGTTTAAATTTACAAGTGATAATTTTAAAATATTCAAGTTATACCACTTCATCAAAACTATAATTGTAATTTTTAATTTCTACTTTTACAACTTGAGCAATTTAAACTTGTCAAAAGAGAAAGTGTAAAATACACATGGCTCTTTCTCAAAAAGAGCTGTTAAAAGATAGTTGTAATTTACAAAAAAGTGTTCTTGAAAATTTATAATATTTTAAAATAATGAGAATATAATATTTGAGAAATTTTTTAAAATAAATAATTAATCAATTTCCAATACTTCCTCTACCTATTTGTCTTTCTCGGCATGTAGTTCTAGACATATGCATCAAAAGCCTTAAAAATCTCCTAAATTTTGTCTTCATTGAGCCCAAAGGAGTAGAGATTGGTGATCTCAAAATATGTTGTAATATAAAAAATTTATCTTCTCAATCTATGTATGTTTTAATCTCTTTACCAATCTGATCCAACATGTTCTAATTCTTGGTGTAGTGGTGGATAGATTTCAAGGTAAAGATAATGTCTTATGTAGATTCCTTTTCAACCACTTCTTTGAATTTAATTTGGACCTCTTATACTAAAAGGAGGTTGTCTTCATATTCTATTGGATTATATTATAATTTATTCAATAAATCTTTCACATCATACATCATGTCAATGGCTTATCATGTACAACCTTAGCCTTGTGGGCAATCTCTATAAGTAATTTTATCTGGAATTGAACTACTATGTATAGTTCCTCTTTTTCTCCATCATTTTTTAGTAGTTTTTCAACAAGGAGGATGTCCATATTAATAAATTACATATCTATCAATTTATGAAAGCAAATATTCAAGGTTTATACATTTCCCTCATACTTATTTACCAGTCCTCTTAGGGATAACCTTCTCTCCCTCAAAACTTCATAATGATCCATTATCATATCAATAATTTTGATACCTTTGGAAATGAGTTCTTCTAACCATTCCTTGTTATCCCTTCCCATGCTTGTAATTTCAATCACCATATCAACTATTGTTTGATCTATGATATAGGTGATTGGTTGTGTTGGTTTAGGTTGTGTTGATGGACCAGTGGGTTTTATGAATTTATTTAGTGTAGCCATAAGTTGTTTAACCTTGTTTTTCAACTCATCCTTAGAGACCTTATCACTATCCATTTTTTTAAAGAGGGATTTGATTTTGGATTGAACATCATGTTTTGACCCCTCTTTCATGGGATGTCCAAGGTGAACCTTTGATATTTGATAGTTTCCCAGCACTAGAACTTATTTATATTCGTTTTGTGGGGAGACTACAATCTCCATGTATCTTTCCAATACTGAGTCACACAATATTTTTGAGAAGGTTTAGGGATTATCCTTGGATATTTTATGTGTATTTGAAAGATAAAAATCTATTATACTTGGGGAAATAATTTGCTTTCATTTCTTCCCTATTATTTGTGCTCACCAAGTAGGTATAACATCCTATTGTGTAGACACTATCACTTAAGAGTCTATAGTTGAAATTGTTTCACTAGTAGGCATAGTGACAAGTGTTTAATCCTATGTTGATGTTGTCATTGATTGCTCCATATATGTCTATGAAATTTCATAGCCATTTATAGGCTATAAGTCCACATCTGCAGTAATGACTTGTTTCTCACCTATATCCACTAAAGGGATTGGCAAAACTATGGAAATAGAAGAGGTAGGGATAATGAGAATAGATGCGTATACTAGGGGTGTATGATATGGAATGGATATTAATGGGGAAGAAGACATAAGGAATTATAAATTGGGGACTAGTGGAAGTATGGAGGCCAAAGCATCAAATAAGTTAATTAAATGGGATGGGCCACTCAGGGGTGGTAGTAGGAAGGATGAAAAGGGATGAAGATGAAATAGTATTTATCCCAAGAGTTGTGATGTCTAATAAAATTGAAGTCAAAATTAATGAGTCCATAGCTATGTATTATTGAGTTGTGTTGGAAATTAATGGAGATGAAATGGAAGGAATTATAAATGGAATGGAAGGAGGGAGTGAAATTATGGGAAGGGAAAGTGGAGTGGAAACTTGAGTATCCACTGAAGGGGGACCTTGAGTGTCTACTTGACTTATTTTCACTAGTTATTATGGACTTATTATTATGGGTAAAGTGGTATGAATGAATGGTGGAGTCACTTGAGATTAAATAGGAGTGGAGATAGGAAGTGGAGGTGTTGTAGTTGTAGGAACAATGAGATAGTTGTAGGGTGAACTATAGAAATAGGGGTTATCACTATGAATAATATGGGAGTTGAAGATATGGATGATTCAACTATAGATTTTTACTCAAAAAAGATTATGATTGGTTGATCTACTACTACTCTATATTTTATTTATTATCCCCTTTTGTCCTTAGATATATTCTTCTTTTTATGGGAGATCATTGGCCTCTCTAATTATTCTCTTGCTATACCACTAGGACCCTCTAATGTTTTTGGAATTCCTTTCTCCTTGATCTTCAATAGATTCTCTATGATACTCACTATATCCTTGGTCACTTGGACCCCTTTGTTCCTAAGCCAATTGAGTATTTTACTGATTATATGTGAAGTTATATCTATCAAAGAGAAATATTTAAGAACTAACCACCTTCCTACTAGAAGGGGTTGAGTAATGATTTTATTGTAGTAGTTCTTATCAATTGGAGACTCATCATCCATCGAGTCCTTGGGGAATGGTGCCAAATCAAATAATTTGACCTCATCTAAGGTCATTCTAGAGTGGTATTTTAATATGTCCTCTTCTTCATAATTTAAATCCTCCCAATAATCTTTAAGATATGGAACATGGGAATATGTGGAAATTACCAATGTATAAGTGATGTTTATATGAACATCATAGTAGGTCCTTGCCTCCAAATCCCTCAATATCATCTATGTCATTTATTCCTCAACACATTTATCTTTTAGAAAGGAAGGGCATGTGTATATTCCTATACTGATTGAAAAATGAATTCTCGACTTGTGTTTGCTAGATAAAAGCCTATGAGTTTACACAAGTTATCTTACTAGCTCCATTAATGCCCACTTATCACTAACATATCTTGGGAGTGTGTGATGGAAACCACTAAATTTATATAGCATTATCTAGGAATATGTGGGGAATTGAATGAAATAAGATCTCCATTAGGGGATTTTTGTAGTAGTTGCATATGAGAATTTCTTTCTCCCAAGTTCTTTTTCAAACATTATTATGATGCAATAGATGAATGTATCATTTACAATCATAAAGTGTTCCCTAATGGCTTCCAAAGTGAGGTTAGGATAATATTTATACACTCTACTTACCTCATCAGGTACTATGTTGAGCCCTGAGAAAAATCTCCCCTTGGCTAATATGTACACTAAGTAGGAGGTCATGTAAAACTTTCCTTTGGTTTACACCTCCATCAATTGCTTGTGGAAGGAATTAATAATGAGTTATGCCTAGTGGATGTATTATTAATTCTAAAAAATCACCTATATGTACTAATACATCCACTCCTAGAAACTCTTGGCATCAGGACTACAATGAGCCTATGTAGTAATATTATTATGTCTCCAACCTCATCCTTGATATCAATTATTACCACTATCTTTAGAAATATAGTAGAGGTAGCCTTCAGTGTCTTAAGACATTATTTATTTATCATTCTCTGACATTCCTCTCTATTATCTTGATAGAATTGTTGGGATGTTTCTGGAGTTATGTCTAGATAACTATCAAACTCTGGGATCACAAACACTGAATCAATGAAATCTAGGTCCAGATTTAAAACCATTCCCATTTGTCATTTAGGACTTCTATTTTGTTAGCATCATAGTGTTGTGCTAGTTTCATCACTATCTCAATGCTTTGGACTATCAGTGGAAAAGTGGCCACTTTTGGAAGTCTAGAGTCATATATACTCTTGATCTAGTCATTCTTGAATTTTATGTTTATCCAAGTCCAAAAGTCCCCTAGGTAAATGTGACCTATGTCTATATTAGTGATATATATAGTGTTATATTTTAGGCTAAGATTCACCCAAGGTCATTTTTATTTGAACTTCATCTCCTTCTAAAACATGAATTCTAGAGAGAATGCTTAGTGAAAACTAACTTAAAGAGATGGCAGAATTTGTAAGTGCTAGAAGCAGATAAAATATCTAGTGGATATTGGAGGAACACTGATCAAGTGGAAATTTTACCTAAAAATGGTGCTATAAAAATAGGTTAAAATCTCTATTGAATACTGGAGGTGTAAAATGTAGGTCAAATCTTTGGTTGATTAGGGAGGTGTTTTGAGCAGTAAGAAAGTCTGACAAAACTTGGAAGTGTTCTAAATAGGTTGAAATCCTATGGAAATGAGAAGTGAAATTCACAAGTGGGAAACCCAAAAATATGTGAGGTTCTTGAATCAATTTATAATCATGTATAGATGTGGAGGAATCAAATAAGGAATATTCTCTTGATGATGTGAATATGCTAGTATATTTGCATGGTTATGGTGAAAATGGAGAAACCCTAGATCTAAATGTGAAAACTCAAGATAAAACCCTAGGTTTTTATATGAAACTTTTAAAATAACTTATGATGTCTACTATTCAAAATTTTGGAAAATATATGATAGAAATGACCTCTTGAACTACACAACGACAACAAGAAAAACCCTAAAACTATATGATGTATTGAAAACACTATATAATTGGTAAATAACTTTGTGGGAAAGAAAACAACTTGAAAATATTTATTTTTTAGGAAAATGGATTCTATAAATACATAAGGGATTAAAAATAATATCGTGTAGTGGTCAGATGGAATCATTGTGTAGCTTAAGGTCATGGCTTTGCTCGTGGCTTTGAGGTCAAGTTTGTAATCCAAGATGGGATATCAATCAATAATTTTTGATACTGAATAAAAAAATTCCTAATTTCCATTATTTATATTTAAAAACTACGTAATTAATGCTTCTATGGTGATGGGTGGTTGAGATCTAGAGCCTTCAAGTAATTTTGTAATTTTTCAAATTGTAGTTTGACCTTCAAATTATGTGGGTAAGGGATGGTCGACCTCTTTAGAAATGGGAAAGTAGAAATTGGACTATAATTTGAAATTTTTTAATATTTCAAATTGTTGTTGGACCTCTAAATTTCATGGGCTTAGTGGTTCATGGAAAGTGGAACTCTACTTGTGAAAATTATAAAATATAGTTTGAGTTTAAGATTTTGTGTGGTGTTTGGTTTGTCGGTTCCAAAACTCCATTTGTAATTTGTAATTTTAAAAAAATTCAAATTGTAAATGGGTTTTCAAATTCCACCAATTAGTACATTGTGGTATTTGGATCTCGATATATAATTTGAATTTTTTCAAATTATAAATTACAGTCAGATAGAATGTTTCTCAAAAGCCTAATTTCAAAATTATAGAACTACCATCAATAATCTCTTTATTTGAGAAGCCCTAGGGAAGCATCTAGAGAGTTAGGAAGATGAAATTGGAGGATGAAGATAGAAGGGAGATCATTCTAAAGGAAAGGTAGGAAGTACATGACTTGTCCAAAAGGAAGAATAGATAGCTAGGGTAGTCCCCTTACATACAAGATTTCAAGTGCCTTTCATAAACCCACAAAGATGTTATGATAACATTACATAAGGGAACTAAGATGGAAAGGTAAGATATAGAACAAAAAATTGAGAAAATGAAAGAATAGCTCCAAATAGTCCATATTTCAGTAGGAATTGACACTGAAGTTTAGGGAGTTGCATCAAAATGTTACAATGCTCTAGAGGTCATTAAGGCAATGAGGGAAAAATTGGTCCCTCATATATCTTAGATACATCAATTATTTTATTCTTTAAATCAAGATGAAAATAAGTTAAAATCATTGATTATGTACACTACTAATAAGTCATATATCCATCTAGACTTAATGACACTATTAGGGGCATCAAATGCCCTTAATTTGGTGGTTATCATAACATAGGAAGCCAAAGAGTGGGTTAACATAGCTGGGGCAGTAATGCCTAAATATCAATAACATGTAACTCTTATCTTGTAGATCTTGGACAAGCTAAAATTATCAAAGGCAAGGGACATTATTGGCAAGTTGATTAGCATAATCAATTTTGATCAACTCATTTAAGAAGCATTTAATAATTTTAAGCAAAGTCTACAGGGTTTAACATTGGAATATATTAAATTTGAGTTGATTTTTTCAAGATAAAAGGTAATGAAAGTTGAAAATTTTAAGATCAAATTCCAAAATACAAAGGCTAAGCATATAAAAATCCTAGAGTAAGTTAATAGGGTGCACAAACCCTTGTTACTTAAATTAAACATCATAAATTAGTAACATGATGCAAGTCACAAATTTTATCTTGAGTTGGAGGTGAAGAAGAAGAATACTAAAGCTATAACACCTAGTTCAATGCTAACATCAACAGTAATGACTCCCATAAAAGTTAACTTATCCATGCAAATGTCCACTCAGTCTTAGTTGAAAGGGCTTGTTTTGTGTATATCATTTCAATATAATGATGTCAACTTTGTACTTAGAGTATAATTTTGTTAGAACTTGGATAGGAAGTTTCCTAAGTTATTTTTAATCATAGACATGTTGCATCATATTGTAAAGGCTAGCTTTAATTCTTGATAAATATAAGTTAACTATATGTATACATTACATATAGTTATGAATCTATAGTTATCACTAAGGCTATAATTGTGCCATGTAATCACAAATTTTTCATGTACTTGGAGAATGATATGGCCCCTCCCCAAGTCTATTTAAGCATATATAATGCTAAATATTAAGGGTCTAAAATTTTCAATACAAAAGTAGAATCAAATTTTTATTGTCAGCCAATGTGTTTGTGTATTTTCTCTCCATATTTTGTGTAATTAGGTTTGATATTTCAATTTTTTGATTCATTAATTCTTAGTGTACAATAGTTAAAAGGAATTATTATTATGATTAATATGCTAGTTTTAGACGTATAAAATCTATTAAATAATTATCAATCATATTGGTCATTTTTAGTAAGTTGAATTATTTCATTATTCTAAGTGTGTAGATTTATTTTTAATGATATAGTCTTATATGTATGTGTAAAAACTATCTCAGATACTTTTTTGGTACAATTCATAATCTCTTGGGTAAGGGTGTGCAATAACTACTCTAAAAGGATCAAACTTTGGACCAAACCTTTGAGTTTCCTATATCAAACTATCCTAGACTACTTTACCATATTTGTTTGTTTATGTGCAATAGATTTTAGCAATAGAAATTGGTTCTAAAATCATTTCTCCACTTAGAATCTAGCTTGAGAGGTGATTCCTGAAGTCATAGAGTCTTTATTTTCTACTCTACCCTTCCATCTATTTTTTATTTTATTTCTGAGATCTACCCACTCTAGATTAGTAACCATTTAGCCACTAACTCACTTAGTTTTGGCTTTCTTTTAGTAACCATCCATTCATACATAATTCTGGTTAACAACCTACATGCTCTACCTACTATTCCAACACCTAGTTGTTAAAATTTCACACCTTCAACTCACTCCTAGGAATGTATTTTAACTCCATTAAGATCTTAAAATGTTAGAAGCTACTTCATTATGAATTGGTGTGCATAAAAACTGCATCAACATGCACTAGTTGGGAAAGGTTGTCTCTATTCTATTGATTTTTGGAGTCTTGCTAAATTTCTCTATATTATTTGTATGCTTTTTGAAGCATCTATTATACCTTTAGAACCTAAAATTTTGACTATTATTTGGGTCATTAACATTTCCTATCTTTCTTTGCATGCCAAGAAAATCATTTCTTAATTTTTGGCCCATTTTTTGCATGGCATCCATCTTTTCTTTAGTTAAATCCATGCCATATGCAATTATTGTAGGGGATGTAACTAATTATAGTTATGCTAGTAACCATTTTTGTGTGATGGTTATTTAAGAAACTATAACTTAGATGTGATATATATGTTAGAGGAGGTAGTGTGTCTAATTGGTTATGATTAAATGTGAGGACATTCTATTTCACATGTGAAATTAGATTCAAAGCTAGGAGACCAACTATAATTCTAGGTGTGTCAGTAACTTGAGGATTAAGTTGTCTATCAATGTTGATGGCCTCTTCATAGGACAATGCCAAAGTGTTGATAGTAGTATCTCTTATTAAGAAAACTACAATAATTGGATCTAAATAATTCTTGTGCATTTCTAATGCCACCACTTTTACTCATTTATACATTGGGATTAACTAGGTATACATATTCTAAAACCTTGAATTCAAGGCTTGGATTGGATTTTTTAGGATCCTTACTCATGTTATTAAAGTGTTGGTATATCAAACTAGGCAAGTGACTTTCCCAAATATGTAATAAAATTTATTTAACACTCATTCTAGGAAGTGATTGAATTCACTTATAGATTAAGGTACCAATCATAAGCAACATCCTACAATATGAAAGGAAAAAGTTTGCATGTAACATATTCATTAGTAATGTTCATCAATATCAATTTGAAATACTTGACGTGTTCTACAAAAATTCCTCTTGATGGAGAGGATGACAAATACTTCTCCAAATTACTTTATAGGTCATGCACATCCCTCAGAAAGGCAACAATAAATCTGACTAACTAGGGTGGTTGAGCCATAGGATAATTAATAAGGGGAGTGTTATTTATTGTGTAAGGTTTTCTAACTTAAGGTATGATAGGGTTAATTGGTAAAAATCTAAGACTTTTATGATTTTACAAAGGTGAGACTAGAAGACTAGCTTGAGCTCTAGATCTAATCACTCTCCTAGGTGTCTCTAGTGTAAACCAATGTAGGAATTAACCTCTTTTATCAAAAATGCTCTATCCCTCCTCCTAGTACCAAAAATAATTTTGATGTGGGTTTTATGCACACCAAATTATAATGAGGTAACCTCTAACATTTTAGGATTATAATGGAGGTAAACTCCACTCTAGGACATGAGTTGTAGGCATGTGACTGAAAAACTAGGTGGTGAAATAATAGGTAGAACATACAAGTTTTTAACCAAGAATATGTATGGATGAGTGATATCTAAAATAAATTTAAAACTAGATGATTTGGCAGATGGATGGATATTAATTTAAAGTGGGTATATATCATAAATAAACTCCAAAAGAGGGAAGTGTAGAGAAGAAAAGAGGGCTCTATGACTTAGAGAATTACATTTTGGATGGATTCTTCATGGACAAGTGTTTTTAAAATTGATTTTTGTGTTAGGAACCCATGTTATCCATTCTCTTTACTTTGTTAGTATAATAGTTTTTATGGATGCATATGCTTTATAAGTCATCTTGTGAGAATTTTGTTTTATCCCACATTTATGGGAAGTAGTATTTACTTAGATTAGACTTAGTATATAAGTAAGTGTTGAGGCTAATGAAGGCATCCAAAAATTTATTGTATTGATATTTATCAAAGGAGGTTTCCCCCTTGAAGATGCTAGTTATTATGTAATTCATCCATTATAATTTAGTTCTACTTATTTGAATTAATATATTACTAATTTTTATTGTTTATTTTATGTATTTGTAATTATCTACTCACTTGTCTAGGAAAGATCCTCTCATCTGGTATTAGAGAACTTTCCAAGGCAAATTTTTTTAGAAAGTGTTTTTTTCTACTACATAATTCATTTAAGTATATTTCTATATCATAATAATCTATTTCAGACCAAGGTAAAAACATGTCCTCATAATTGTGGGAAGTGTTTGGGTGAAAGCCCTAAAACTCATTATGAAGAGTACCATAGGAGCCCCAAAGTAGCTATCCCATTGAAAGGAAATACCATCAAAATAGGCAATGGCCCCATCCTAATTGACTAGTTCTCATCCATGAGGAAAACCAAGAGTTATCATTTAGAGGTAAACCCATGGCCATTTTTTTTTTGGAGAGTGGTACTCACTCAGATAACATTGGTAGTCAGAGAGATATCTTTAAACCCTTAGGAAATCATTAAAAATTGTGGCCCATTTCTATTAGTTTACAAATATTTCTAGTAGACTATCAAAAATATCAAATAACATTAGAGTATCTAAAGACTGTCAGAGGACTTGCATCCAGACATTTGATAGAACCTAGAAAAAAGTAAATTTTTTCATGTTTTATCCATATCTCTCCATTTTTAACCCCATTGATCCTCAAAGTTTATCTAGACACCTAAAATTCCATTATCCATTCTTTATTTTTTGAGGTCCCATATCTTGATTCCCCTCTTAATTCTCATAAATCTCAAATTTCCCCTTTTTTTTAGGTTTTGCCATAACTTCTATTTTTGTCTATTTGCCTAATTTTTTCCATAGTGTTCATCTCCCTTCTCTTCTCCTTTGTCCCGATTTCATAAATTTTCTAGTTTTTCCATTTTCACACCTAAAATTGTCCTCACCTTTGTCAATCATACTCCCATTATGAAAAAAATTAGTAAAATTACCTTTACCCCTTTTGATGTCACCCAAATCAAAAACTTCCCTTACTAAACATGTCTTAACTCTAATTTTCCTACCCATTGAAAAAAATCTCTTATTAAAGTTATGGTAGTAACACAAAAAGGATAAAAAAACATAGAGGATGAAATTACCACCCTCAAGACACATTAAATATCTTGATGAAAAAATTCTCGACCTCAGTCTTAAATATACCACCTTGAATAATAGACGACATCTAAAGTCCTCTTTTGACATTGAATTTTATTCTTCTAATAATTATCATGGGCCAAAGCTTTATTTTCCTTGATTCCTTAGTGCAAATCCAACTAGATGGATCAATCAGGTAGAACAATATTTTAGTCTACATAATACTTTAGATGCCAACAAGGTTTTGCTTGCATAATTTAACTTGGAACTTGAATCCCTTCAATGGTATTGTTGGTATACCAAGGCTCATAATGAGCCAAGATGGATTGATTTTTGCACCCTCATTATACAATGGTTTAGCCCTAGTGTTTTTTATGACTTCATGGGAGAACTTACTAAACTTCACTAAATAGGAACCATAAGAGAATATCAAATAGAATTTGAAAAAGTAGCCAATCACACAAAGGGATTATCCAATGAATTCTTCAAGAGTTACTTTTTCAGTGGACTGAAGGATGCAATTCAATCTTGGGTCAAAATATTCTAGCCTAACATGATGATGGAATCCATAGCATTGGATACGTTGGAAAAGGACAAGATTATAGGTCAGAATCAATTCAAATCCAATTTTTATCCATTCAAAAATACATCTCCATAATGATCTCAAACAATACCCTCCCCTAGAACCAATCCTATCAAGCATTTGATTGAAGTAGAGATGTGAGCCCATAGAGAAAAAGGACTATGTTATAATTATGATGAAAAATTGACTAAGGGATATAAATTCATCAACCAAAAGATCTACCTATTATATGTAGACTCTCTACCCAAAATTAAATATTGGTAAGATGTTCAAGATACAATAGCTGATCAAGAAGAAGCTTAGATGATTGTGGAAACTACCTCTTAAGAAGACCAACTAGATATCTCTCTCCATGCCTTAAAAGGATTTTAGACACTATAAAACCACACATTATGGTTTTATATTTTAAAATTCCTCAAGATACCTTAGGGACCACCTGACTTTTCTTGACCCACTAACCAACCTATCAAACCTTAGGTCTAGTTATCTACTTAGCTAAGTAAACTCAATAACTTACTAACAAACCTTAACCCACCCCTTATAACTAAATTTTACCCTTTACCTCTAGACACTCAATAATTGATGGTCAAATTAACCATTGATGGTTAGCCTGACCATTGATAGTCAGGTCCTCACCCTTTTAACACATCACTAGATGTGTGTAAGATAATGAGGTACAATTAAATGTTTTCACTTATGCAATGCTAACAAACTCCCAAGCATAAAAATCAATAGGCCAACCTAATATGGAACATTTTATCCTCCATATCTCATTTCCTATGAAAAGAGTGGAGTAGGAGGTGAAATGGATCATCACAATCATTCTTGCACATAAGTATTCAATCTCTCCAGCTGCCTAGTCTTCTTCCAGCAATTCAGCAATATCAATAGAGATCCAAAAATCTATCAAAATTTCACTTGAGGAAAAGTACTATTACTCTTCTAAAATTGATCCAACCATTAACCATCAATCATTAGTAAGCAATTGGTATATTGAACTTCTATTTTGTTATTTTGGTTTTTGATTTCTAGACTTGAATCAGACCTTTTTGCACCTATCTTCTAACCTCCCATTTCTGACTAGACACTTAAACAAACCCTTACCTAATCATTGATCCAATCTACAACTCTTTTTTGAACACTTCCAAAAATAAATAGACAACTAATAATGATTAGCATAACCACTGATGGTCACCCCTAACTGTTAACAATTAGCCCAACCACTGATGGTCACTATGGCATGAAATAACATCAATTTATTTTTGACCCCTTACCTCCAACCAAATATAGCTTTCTATTTCCTTGCTTGTTCACAAACTCCTACCTAATCTTATGAATCTAACCCCATCCACTTTAGCACTAGTATTGACCTGATTTTGCTATTTTTATTTATTTTCTTAATCAAGCATTCATTTACTTCATGTATTTTATTTTAGTTCTTTCTGCTATTTTATTTAAGTATCTTTATTTTATCATTTCCAACTTAATTATTATCAAAGAGTGGATTGATATTCTCCTAGCAATATCACACTCCTTGGATCTAACTTATGTTAGGTATTCCACCTAACTATCTTGCTAACAACCCCTTTTGTTAGTACTTTCTTATCTATAGGTTATTCTTTCCAAGACAAATAGGAGATCTCCATACTTGTCTAGATAATGTGCACATGAATAACCATGTATTTTTACCACACTCTTATTACTAATTTCTTATCTTCTTCAAAAATTAAGAAATGATAAAAAAATTAAGGGAAACATTTTGGCATGCCTAGTGGGACCCTAACACCATCTAGGTGCCCCTTTCTTCCTTATTCTTTACTCATACAATGAAATCTAATTTTTTTTTGGGATTAAAATAAAGCTTACATATATTGATTATTTTCTTAATTTAGTTCATCTATTAACTTAAAATCAAAGTAATTAATCATAGTTTCACTCTTGTTATCACACACTTTACATAACCACATAATCAATCAACACATCAAAACAAACTTGAGACAAGGCCCGACTAGGATTTCATCACCTAGTGGTAACCTTACCCTTTCCTAACAATCCCACTTGGAGGTCATTACCAAAGGGAGAACCAAATCAGCTCTCTAGTTGAGTATAAACTCTATAATTCATTATATCATGGCTAAGCACCCAACACCCTTATCATTGTGGTGTATGAAGTGAGGGGGTAAGCCCCAATATTAAGCCATATAATGACATTCAATATAGATTATTTTTTAGCACCTAAACACAACATAAAAATAACTTTAGATTTCCTCTTTAGTACTCGATCTACAAACCAAATTTCCTCTTCACACTTTCTAAGGCATAAGCCAAAAGTGATCTAAAAAGAATCCTATGTTTTAAACTCAATTTTAGTGTATGTTTTGATTTCCTTGAGAATTTTTTCCTTTTGCTTTCTTTTCCTTTTCATTTCATCATTTCTTTTATATTCTTCACATGGTCTTTATTAGATAAAAATTGAGGAATCAAACCAACCAAGAACCACCATCTTCCTCTTCCTTTTCTTCCATGGAGTATTCTTATGATGTTGAGAGTTATCCTCATCTTTCTTCCCCTCATACCATGCCTTGGATAGTTGTTAAGGGTAATGAAAATTTTGATACCTTCCTTTATAATAACCCCATGGCCCTCCAACATTACCTCAACACCTTATCTCACCATACCCCATTGCTTTGGTTCTTCCTATAGATTTGCCTTATGGTATGCCTTCACATATTATGGTGGGTGATACCTCTACCCAACCTATGACCACCCAAGCATCTTCTTCTAGTAATATCTCATCCACTACCACCACCTAAACCCAATCCAACATCCCAACCAATAGCCAAACACCCCTTACACCAACCAACACCTCCAATATAGGAGAAACCTGACCTATTATTACCCATACCTCATCCACCATGGGGTTATCTTCTACCCCTATTTCTACCATTCCCCTTATCACCACCAACCATCTAGTTTCCATCCGTTTTCAAAATTTGGTACTTTCCACATCTCCTACCCTTCTACCCATTAGCTCAAGATTTACCACTCAACCTCAACTAACTACCAACCCATCCATACCTCTAAATCAACCCATGTCAATCTACTGACAAATATCCATGATGTCCTACCAATATTTTCCTAATCTTAAAGGATACATAGCACCTTCTACACAAATTTTTGTGCCCATAAACCCTTATGTGGCACCATCCCAAACTTTAATGACCACATACTAATATGTGGTATCTTCTCAACCCTATACCACTTATCCATATATTGCTTCCACCCAACCTCAACCAAACTTACCATCTAATTATGGATCTTCCCAACCTCAAACAAGTTTAGTCAAAATGCTAATGGGAAAAAAGACCAACCTAGAGTCATCTATTTTTGGGACACATAACCTTTTATCTTATGATCAAATCTACAATGAACCTATCCATCCATCCATCCCTATAAGATATTTTCCTCCTCAATGGTAACTACCCAAGTTTTCCAAGTTACAAACCAAGAATAACCCCCAACAACACTTGAGAGCATTTTTCCATTATTGATATTTAATTGCATATGATGATGCTCTTCTCCTTCATACCTTTCCCATGTATTTATCAGGACTAGCCTTAGATTGGTATAGTGCTCTCACCAAGCACTCCATATTTTCTTTTTCTCAACTTTCCCAAGTCTTTTTAGATCATTTCTTAGTAAATATATCTAAAAAGTTCTATATTACTGACCTTTACTCCATTAGGCAATTTGATGATAAATCAATTGCTGATTTTGTAGCTAGATGGAGATGTCTTATCAACCAACTTTCTTTCTCCTTACCCCAACTCAAACTGATTGAAATCTTCTCTTGAGTTTTCGACAAACATATTTCCCCTACTCTTCAAGTTCAAACTTTTGGGACTTTTGATGATGATTTCACCATTCAACATAAATTATAAATTAGAGCCATTGATAAAGTAAAATTAAAACTATAAAAAAAAATCTAGATTTAAATCCAATGATATCTCTTTAACCAAAACCATCCATCAATATAACCATCCCAATACCAAACCAAAGGCATCTACTAACTTAGTTGTCCTTAAAGCTACTCCACCGGCAACTGTCAACCAACCAAACCTAACCAATTCCTCTAACTCTTCTAACCAACAAAACTAAAACTAAAACCAAGTTGCCCCAAAATAATATACTTTGATAGGGGAGTCTTATACTTCAATTTTGGATAAATTACTCAAATCAAACATTATACAAATTCTTCTAATAAAACCTCCCCAATAATTTGATGCTTCTTGCCCTACACTTGGTTGATATACTGAGAATTATCTATGTGCTTTACACCACATCATTGGACATGATGTTAGTAGGTGCAATACCTTTAAGACCATTGTCCAAAACATGATTGATAAGGGATAATTTTTATTTGATAATCCCAATACACCTCCAAATCAGTCCCTTGACATCTTTCATAAAACTTTCTCCAATGATGTCCCTTCTACCAATTATGATGATAATAAACTAGAATCATCTCATGCTTGTGAGGTCCATACGATTAATGTTATTATCCATGAGCCTATCATTGAGGAGACAATTACCTCATCTACCCCTTCTTCCATTCCACACATTGAAGTGGTGGAATCACCCTCTATTCTTTTGGACACCTAAATAGAGGAATCAATCACCCCTCTTTCCATACTTGAGGAGACCATAGATTTATCCACATCTCTTTCGATAGAAATACTGAAGGAGGCAACCATTTCTATAACTACCTCTTCACCCACTCCATATATTGAAGTAGTTGAATTACCCTCCATTCATTTAGACACCTAAAAAAAGGAAATAGCCATCTTAATCCCTTCACTTGAGGCCATCAAACCTTATTCCCCTATCTTATAGCTACCCATTTTCTCTTTAGGAACCATCCCAAAAGAAGAGATCACCTTACCTACACTGTCTATGGAGGAATCATCCTCCCAAACCTAGGAACTCTCAATAAAAAAGGTGAAAAAATACTTTCATCACCTTCACCCATGGGCTTAACCTTTGAAATAAATGACCAAATAATTAAACCCATGTACAAGAATTTTCTAGATTGGTCCAAATTCTAGAGTTCACTTCTCAATCCAACCTAGATAGAGCAAATTTTTGGCATCATCTTGGGATACCTTACCAAAAAATCCAAAACATTCAACCTCACTTGTATTCACCATCAAACCTATAACTACCTCAACCCATCCTCAAACACTTTTCTTAATCTAAAACCATAGGGGAACCATCCAACCCACCTCCATATAAAATTGTCAAATCACCTTATGCCTCAATAACCCAACCCATCAAGAATCTAAGAATATTCCCTAAACCTATCAATGCTCATCCATATTTTAAATTGGACTTAACCCCATTGAGTCCACCAAAGAGAACCCCAACAAAACCAACTAAGAAGGTGGAGCCAACCAAAATATAACCTTGAACCTTGAACCTGAGCCATACCACCTCTTTCACATTTACCTTTTATCTTAAGACCCCATCCTTCTACCATCCTAAGAGATCACACTTATACCAATAATATGAACCCTCCTACAAACATATTCTTCATTTAGTAAACCTTATTCTTTTACTATACCTACACCTACCTCCACCAAATCATCAAACTTCCCATCATTCTTAACTAACTTATCTAGCTCTACCTTCCCACCTATCACCAAAACTTCACCCTCCACCTCTAAATATTCCACCTCCAAATCAACCCTAACCAAATAATCCCAACTAAAAAAACCTACCAAAACCATTTCACCACCTACAATTTCCATAGTGAATCCTACTTCTAAGAAGGCTCCCACTCCTAAAACCAAAAACCCAACACCCTCAACACTTTTAGTCATATCTTTTCTAACCATTCTATAAAGGATTTTAAAAACCTCTTCCTTAACCCTACCACCCATCAAACATTTCAATCATTCACATCCTAAACCATCATAGTTCAATGACAATTTGATTTTCTCATACCATAGGACTCCTAGACACAACATAGAGAACTATAAATCCCTCCAAACATTGGTCCATATCTTATGATATGAGGATGATCTATTATAAGATGAACCTTTCTTGATCCCATTACCAATCCTACCATTAATTCAACAAATCCAACATTTACCCACTCCTCTACTCTCATTTTAAATTGAGGAAGAACTAAATCAACCATCTAGCCCAACACCTCCCTTAATACACACTATCCATATGGTTACCCAATTTTGGGCCCAACAAAAGGATAAAGGAAAATCAAAAGTGTCCATATCATGGACATACCCTTATACCCCTCAACTTACTAATCAAACCTAAGCACCCTCACCTTTACCTTTACCTTCACCAAAACCTAAAATATCCATTTTGGGTTCCTCTCCCTCCAACCCTTATGAATACATCTAGTGAGTGGTTCTAAAACAACTTCACCAGACATCAGTGAAGATGAGCCTTTATGAACTAAGCAACACCTCACCCTATCACTACCAAAAATTGATAGAATATCTATAATCGATGGAGGTTCATCCATAATATCCTCAACCTCTTGCATCCTTTATCAGATCCCTTCAACCTTCTACCTTCATCAACTTTTAGGATTTAGAAATAACATTTGTTCATTCTAAAGATCTTGATCCTCCCCTTTTCACCATGACCTACATTAACGAAACCTACCTCAAAAGGGTGATGATTGATGAAAGATCTAGTATTAACATTATCTCATCCCATGATTATGACCAAATTTAATTGCCTAAGAATATCATGTCTAAAACTGTAGTAGTCCTCTACTTTTTTAATGATACTATAGCCAATACCTTGGGGATAGTCATCCTCTATATCCACTTGGGACCTTTTATAATTCCTAAACTATTTTACATTGTATACGGTGAGTTCTAATACAACATCTTACTTGTATTCACTTAGATCCATGCCATGATTTGTGTCCCATATAACTTACACTAATATGTTAAATTTGAACATGAACGTCAAGTTATTACCATCAAAGCTAACTCTAGTCATTTTACATCATGCAACATGACATATTAACCCAATAATGTTATTTTTCCTCCTTCATCCACCTAACCACCAACCAAAAACAACACCACCTCACAAACCAAAACTAACAACACCTTTACCCTTACCATCAATGAAGCTTCGACTAGCCCATTTATCCCTTCTTCTCAGATCCCCTTGGAACCCATGTTTTAACATCTCTCACTATGGGAGTATCATCTTCTTTACTTGAATGCCTTCCCTACTCCTAAAGAGTATGGGAGCCTTGACTATGATCCTAGATATGAACCCAACAGCAAAACCATAATCCCTTTTGGGCCTCTCAACCATCAAACTAACTTAATATATAGGGGATTTGAACATCCACTTCTCACTTCCACTACTAACTCTACCATCCAACCATTTACCTCTAACTTCTCCTATCTTGACAAATCAAATTTTTCCAAATTGTACCTTCATAGGTGTGCCTATATGGTATTTGTCCTAGTCTATTATGAACATGGACCTCACAAGTTACTTTCCATCAAAAATTAGAAACCTTGTGTGCTATTTAGCCTTGGGTTTATACCATTAAAAGAACCAACCAATTCATCTAAACCCATCACCACCATTGATGAGGATATACCATCCTCACCAACCCCATCTCCTTTAAAGTTATAGGATTACAATATCATTCCTTATAACTTTTTTCTTGATTAATATTATTATTTTAGGCCCTTTGACTTATCAAAAGGGTGGTTAAACTAAAACCCTTCCTCTCATCCATCCTAAAATGGTAGAAAATGATTTTTCTACCATCAACACCATCCAACATCAAGATGATGATTCCATTCTTACCTACCTCAATATAAGGGATTTTTCTATCCATAAATCCCTTCCTCCTAAGAACCTAACCATGTTGAATTAATCCACTATTGATGTTAACTTGGGTACTCATAAAAACCTTCGCATTGTCAATATTGGTCAATCCTTAGATTCTATAGAGCAAAGAGATAACCCTTATTTATTTCATGATCATAACATACAATTTGCTTGGTCCTATCAAGATATTCCTATAATTGACCCTTATATAAACCTTCATAATATTGTCATGCATCTTTATGATAAGCCTATTTAATAAAATATTTGTAGGATACACCCTCAAATCAACCTTCTAGTCAAATAAGATATTCAACATCTCTTTTCTATCAAATTCATCCAACCCATAGGTTATCCTTAATGGGTTTATAGCATCATTCCCTTCACTAAGCCCATAGGGGGAATTCACCTCTGTATCAACTTTCATGACCTCAACCTTGTTTTCCCAAGGATGACTTCCTTTTATCTAGCATCAACCAACTTTTTGAACTTATAGCTAGCCACAAGCTATTATCTCTCATGTATGGTTTCTTTGGATATAATCAAATATTTATTGCCCCTAAGGATAAGCATAAAACTTTTTTCATCACTCCATGAGGAACTTTTTGCTACAAGGTCATGACATTTGGTTTGAATAACACTAAATCAACTTACCAATGTGTGATGACCTACATCTTCCATGATCTCATTCATAAAATCATAGAGGAATATGTAGACTATCTCTTTGTGAAATCCAAACATCACAAAGATAATATAGCTATTCTCACAATCATCTTCAAATGCCTCATCTATTTCCATGTTAGACTCAACCCTAAGAAATGTATTTTTGGGGTCCTATCTAGAAAGCTCTTTAAATTTATCATCTCTCTTTGAGGAATCAAAGTAGACCCTACCAAAGTTAGAGCAATTTTGGAGATGCCACCTCCAACCCACCTTAAGCAACTCCATAGCCTACAAGAGAAGCTCCAATCCATCCATCACTTCATCTCTCATTTATCTAATAGATGTTAACCCTTTCATTATCTTATTAATAAATATACCTCTTTTAAGTGGACCAAGGATTGTCAATAAGCCTTGGACTCACTACAAATTACCTTGTTTATCCACCTATTCTTACCCCTCCTAAAGAGGACTAACCCTTCTACCTTTATATTTCTACCATTGACCACTCCTTAGGGGAAATTCTTATTCACTATGATGAACAAAAAAAAGAGAAAGTTATCTATAACATAAGTCTAACATTTATAGAGTATGAAACTCAGTACACCCATTCTAAGAAACTTTTCCTTGCCTCAGTATTTGTGGATTCTAAAATTCATCATTACCTTCTCAACCATAAAACCTTCATCATTACTAACACTAACCCACTCAAGTAAATGCACTCTAAACCATACCAAAACTACCATATGGTTAAGTGGATCATGCTTTAATCTAATTTTGACCTTTAGTTCCTCTAATAGAAGTTGATTAAATGTCAAGTTATTTCTAACCAATTGGCCAAAACTCCTTTACCAAATAACTAACTAGTTCCTCTTACATTTCTTGACAAGTCCATCATGACTCTTTCTCATGAAGACCCCACCTAACAAATTACCATATTCTTCAATGGATCTAAATCTAGCATGGTGGGGGTCCCAAAGTTATTCTCATTCCCCTTAATGGAGAAACACTTTACCTTTCCTTCAAAATTCATTTTGAGTTCACTAACAATATAGTTGAATATGAAGCCCTAGTGATAGGTCTCCAAACTACTCTAACCTTAGGAATTTAGACCATTAATGTCTTTGGTAGTTCCCAACTTATGGTCAATCAGGTCAATGGATCCTACCAATGTAATAATGATGTCTTAAAAATATAAAAATAATTAGTAGAGGTACTCTTAGCATCATTTGATCATTACCTTATCTAGTCTATTCGACAATCTACTAATAATTTCATGGATAAAATGACTTCCCTTGCTTCCCAAATCCCATCTCAACCTTTTAATGTTAAACTCTTTATTACCATTAACCAATTTATCACACCCTCTTATATCCATTCTGACCTTCCTACCATTTGTAGTGTAGAGTTATCTCCATCAAATATATGGTATGATAAAACCTTCAACTACCTCATCCTCGACATCATTCCTCCTAACCTCTCTAGGAATTCTTGAAGAGATTTTGTTTAGAGTACCTCTCATTATACCATACTAGGGGGAATCCTTTATAATCATGGCTTTGATGGCCTCCTTCTTTGATGTTTACATAGTCATGAAGCTTCCCATGATATCAGGGAAATACATGATAGAATTTTTTGGGGACACTTTAGTGGTTTAGCTATTACTAAATGTATCCTTCACCTTGGCTACTATTATCCCACCCTCAACTAAGACTATTGTGATTATGTAAATAAGTGTGTTAAATGTCAAAAACATGCTAATTTACATCACATACCTACTCATGGAATTAAATTATCCAAATATTATTGGCCCTTCTCATAATGGGGACTCTATCTCATTGGGGAAATAAATCCTCATTCTTCACAATGACACCAATCCATCATCATTACCATTTAGTATTTCACCAAATGGGTGGAATTTATTCCTCTCATCTCAACCAAATCTAACAAGATCATTGACTTCATCAATCATCATATCATCTATCATTTTGGTGTTCCTCATAATATCACCATAGATAATGGTAAATATTTAAAAAATAAGCAAGTCCAAGGTCTTTATGATGCATTAGGAATCAAGTTAAGATTTTCCTCACTTTACCATCCTTAATAAAATGGATAGTAAAAGCCTCTAACAAAACCTTAATAAAATGTTTACATTGACACTTACACATCCCTTTCACTTTATGGGCCCATCAAACTAGAATTCAAACCTCTACAGGTACTACCCTTTTCTCTTTAGTTTTTAGAGAAGATGAAATTTCTCCTTGCAAAGTCTAAATTCCTTCTCTTTTTATATCATTTCAAGACATCATTTCTAAGAGTGACTATCATTAAGAACATCTAACATGAATTGAGTTATTTGATGAGCATTGCCTAGCCGTGCTTAACCATCTTCATGTCTATCAAGAGATAATCAAGTGCATCTATAAAAAACACCTAAAATAAAAAGAATTAAATATTAGAAACCTTGTCTAAAGGAAAACTAGCATGTAAAAAATATATAAAAAAACAAAAGAGGTAAGTTTTCTTTCAATTGGCTTAGACTCTACATCATAACCCACAAGTATAGATCAAGAGCTTACTATTTGTCATCTCTTAAAGGCAAACCAGAACCTAGGCCTCTCAATGCTTCACATCTATGTCCTTTATTTTATTAAATAGGGATCAAACTCACCATATCATCTAACATAAGCTCATCCCTTGATTTATGATATTTTCACCCTCACACCTTCCTCTTATCCCTTTGAGGACAACCAATTACAACATAAAGCTATGTGATTTACTATCATAGTTATCGCCTAATAATATATATGGGTACCATGGATATACCCATACCATGCTTCTCATGGATAATTTTCATCTCTAATGAGATTAAATACCATGATCATTGTCTCTCAAAACCATCCCTTTCACCTATGATTAACCTCTTATGTTAAAGTTTTTCCCTCATAATGGTAAAATTATAAACCTATATAAACTTGTCCATATCTAAACCTAGCATAAAAATAATTTGGGATACCTAAATATCACTTGGGTCACGTGTCTCTAGCATTACAAACTACTCCCTTGAAGGACAACTACCTACAAAACTAAATTACTAAAAAGATAGACTGATCCCTTGAAGGACAACTACTAAATAAATAAACTCAAACCTAGATCACTCCCTTAAAGGATGGCCAAGTCAAATGGGTAAAAGGTAATCATTTGAAGCTTCTCACATTGATTAGCTTCACCAACCATTACCTCTACAACATTAACAAAAGACCCTATATTGAAATTAGAACAAACTATCTTAATAAATTTGTAATCAACTTTCATTAGTACACTTTTCACATTGATTAGTCTACACCTGGTAGGAAGACATTGAATTGTCTAATATCATTCTTAGGTCACCTATAGAAGGGGAAAACCAACCCAAATAAGTTTACCTTACCTATCACCCATTATCTTTTCACCTACCACCTACCTCACCTTTATACCATCTATAAATCAAGGGATTATGGGCTTACTTGACACAATGTGAACAAGACACATTTTTATCAATCAAACCATGTTAATGTAAATAATTATAAAGGATTATGTTCTTTAAGCTGATCTAACTTCAATTTTGTTTTATCTTTACCAATGAAAAGGCATCATGCTAGTTTTCTTATCCTCTCATCGTTGGTTCATGCAGACATATGTCTCATGAGTCTCATCTCTTTTCTAACATTTAGTTGGTTATCTAACTTAATTTATGTGTTTTCATTACATCATTAACCATAATCACATCACATCTCTATGATCATAAATAACAAAATTCAATAATAAACATAACATTATGAACCATATCCATAAACGACATCCTATCTATAATCAATATATCCTGAACCACATCATATATCTATCTATACATCATAAATATCATCCTATCCATTTACCATAAACATCATCATAACATCATATCATGAATCCCATCAATGATCATAATCAAACCATCCATAAACCATACACAACGTATCCATGAATAAAAACATCATCCATAATCATCACATGCCTAAAGCTACTGAGTTCATATCTCATAAGCATATGGCATAAAACATCAAAACATGTAAACCATGAACCATGAACATACTTCACATCTATATATCATCATGAGAATAATAAAAATCATCATATACATCATGTCATCAAATAAAATTATACATGTAATAATGTATAATCTCTCTCTTTCAAAGTATGTACATCTTGCTATATTGGCATGCAATTCGATATCAAAATCATGTGCATCTATACCTATACATCATATCATATCATATATCATGCCCTTGGGGCACCACTACCATTGGCCCCTCCTACACCTACACTACCACTACCATGTAGTGCTGGTCCTCCTGGGATGCCTACCTATCCACTCATCGACATAGCCCACTAACCTAGAATTACTATGGCTGCACCATCTACTAAACTAGCCTTGTACTTACCCCATTGAGGCTACTCAAGACACTGTGCCAAAACTATAGCCTCATAATACCTTAACTCCTATATTGTGGCTAAGTACCATGTTATCAAGATAGTACCTAGTGGCCCTACTAGTGTTGTCACTATTCTTAGCCTCTATCTCAAGGTATCTCTCTCTTGGGTCACCAAACATAGGAAGGACCTTGCCTAATCTTTTTCACCAAAAATAGTGGTAATATGACCCTATAAAGTCACAATGTATCCCTACAATGTGGCCATCTATCCTTATAACCCTATAATTTTTTCTTGTATAGTAGCTAGTGCTACTCCTACCTATCCACCCTATACATGTACCTATATACACCTATCAACTACATCCACATTCATAGCCTATAATCCTTAATCATCCCACCCAAAATCAATCATTGCATAAATGGCTTGGTACTAAATCATATAGCCAATGACAACACTGGTATCATTAACCCCTACTCTAACTGGTAGTTCCTCATGATCTAGGACTGCCTTCTCTGGTTATGGTTTAGGTAACAAAAAATAAGCATCCTCCATCTTATACCTTGAAAAAGGACCTAGAATCCCTTGTACTAGTCTAAACTACCTTTGAAATATCTCAAAAGGATTGAGTTTAGTCTCACCCTCTCTCCTCTAATAGAAACATCTATAGCTCTATAAAGACATTATATGATGGCCACCTTAGAAAGCTAACATAGGGTCTCCATACCACATCACCCATAGCCAAACCATCCAATTCATCTCTAAACCAATCAATATCTCTTACCCCACCTCAAGCTCCTATAAATGCATAATCTCCCCTCCATTACATGAATCCCACTCTAAATTCCATCTAGGCATAACCCTCCCACAATAGAACCAATGGTCTCAAATCCCTAATGTGATCATATCCCAACAATGGATTACAAACCCCACACTAATCCCATATCATCTATGAGCTCAAAATGCTTTGAGATCCTTATATATCTAAACCAATAAAAGTGGTTCCCACCCAAACACTATCCTCCCAAAAAATATCTCTACCAACACTCCCAATAGTAGATAAGGAAAATGACCACTACTCAAATTAGGTAATGTAAAACAAGACACCACCATCATCATAGTCATCAAACACCTCTCATATAGATCCCTTTAGTATAATGGATCATAACCAAAACCACCTAAATTCCACTTGGCAAGGGCTTGATCCTCACCATACAAGAGATTCATCAGCTCATCTCTCTCCTCACTCTCAATATGGTAAATAGGCTCCTCTTGAATAGGTATCCATATAATCCTATGAACATCCTCTATTAGGATGGTTATCTCTCCTATAAGTAGTAGGAAGGTATTCATGGCTAGATCCCATCTCTTAATAAGGGCCATAATCATTTTTGCATCTTGTGGTAAGCACTAATAATATATCATAGTATTGAGGCTGACCTCCCTCATGTGTGTCCAATAATCTCAGTCATTCCTACATGGACCTTCACAAAGATCTTATGAAACTGATCCCTTATTTGGATCTAATCTCATGCCTATAAAAATCAAGTTAGCATGCACACTTAGTTTTTCAATACCATTGCTCATTACCATTCTACAAAAATCCACCTCGTTATCAAACTAATCACCCCATACATCTGCCTACATCAACCTATTTACAAACTAACATGAAACCATTGCCTCTACAACATTACCTATAACCCTTGAAACCAATCCTCACCCACAAATATTTTAACATCTACACTAACCTATCACAATAACACTTAACACTTCTATCCAACAAACATCTACCCTACTCACAAAATTTTTATACACCCTACCTAAATCTATCTAATAATTATCTCAACTACTTTAACCTCTCACTCTTACTTGAACATCACCTATCCTAACTTACACCTTTTTAACTATCCCACATCCCCTTCCAACACTTTTCCTATATTAAAACACACTTTTTCTATTAAAACACACCTTCCTTGATCACTCAACCACTGATGGTCCTAGTGACCATTGATGGTCAAGTGAGCTTCTTCCTTTGATGGTCAACTACCAATGGTCAAGCTTGATAGTCAAAAATTGGGTGTAATCATTGGCAGTCACTGTGTGTGACCACCAATGGCAAAACACCTAACCCTACCCTCCTAAAATCAACTAAAACATCAAAATTTAATAAATAAATTATCTAACCCTACCCCCTACCCTATCCCTAACCCAAATCATCCCTCAAATTTAAAATCCACCTACTAATTTTCCTAATTTTACCTAAAACATAAACTAGGGAAAAACCCCACAAAAAGCATCTCTAAACAATCATAAAATAATCAAATTTAACTAAACCACTAACCTAATAAATTAATCTACCAATTCAAAAACATCACCCACCTCATTCCTTGACCATTTTCAAGGATGAAGACTATGTCCTACCACTCACCTATGCCCTCATCTACCCTGGAATCTCAACCCCATCTAGCTCAGCTCAACACATGCCTCACACTAATCAATAATAGACCCATCAGCAGTCAACCACCTTGTCAACACTGTCACCCAAAAATGCCTAAATACTATAATCACTATAGTTAGGGAGTCAATGCTTCAAAAGTGAAAATTATTTTTGTTTTTCACTTTTTATCTCCAACCTTTTAGGGTTTCCCCCTGATTATCAAAAGTCAAGGTATCATTGATAGTCAACCTTGGGACCCCTGACCATCGATGGTTACGAGAGACCACATTTTAAATTTTTTTAAGGCACCCACACCTAGGTGCCAAATTTTTTGAGATAACATTTCTCCCCCATACTAAAAACTAAAATTTTGGAGATTACCCTTCTCTAGCTAGCCATTAGACCACATATATGTCAATGTTGGCCATTTTTTACCCAAATAATCACATATTCTACAATAACCTTGCCTAGTCTTTTTGATCATATCGACCAAGCTTGTCATGTTGAACATTTGTATTTGCACCACCTAGTATACAACTTGACCATTTATGTTTTTTAAGGGAGCACTTCCTACCTTAGATACCTATGAAAACACTGACCCTATCTAGGAGACCTATAGAGTAACCCAATCATCTATGACTAATTTTGTGGACCTGTTACCTTATCATTTATACTTTTAGAACCAACCTTATGTCAGGATCTAGAACACAAAGCTCTGATACCACTTGTTAGGAACTTGGAATATAATTGATTAATTTTGTATAAGCAACTAAACATGAAATTAATCCAGAAGTAATAAGTAACTATAAATCAGAAATAACAAATAATAGGAGATACAAGAAACAACAAATCTTACATTAAACTCTTTCATAATACAATGAAGAAATCTCACTCTTCCCACACCTCTTGGGTATACATCATTTCTCTCTCAAGAGTTCTCTCTCTCTCTCAATTAATTACAATCAACTCAAAAGCTGAGTTGTTATTCCCTCTTTTCTTTCTTCTTAATTACAATACTGCCCCATGGGTCTCTTAAATAGGATCCAAGGCAAACAATAATTAGAAAAATAGACTCAAGACTAAAATTAGTCTTTACATGCAAACCAACTGTTCTCCTAAAATTAGAACAAATCTAATTCTGGAAATGCATGCAAATGCATAGTTGTCAGTGTCAGTCTACAGGTGACCGATGTCGGCCAACCCCTCACTGATGTTCATCGGTCCTATGTCTATTCCTGACCAATCTCAGTGATACTATTGATGCTGGTCAAATATGTAACCGATGTCAGTTACTATGTAAACTCAACAACCTCAATCTAGCTCATTAGTGAAGCTTTTAGCTCTATAACTCAACAATCTCCCACTTGGAGATAAATAGCTACACCTATACCTATACAACAACATCCTCTAGCTTGTTTCTCCATATTCAAGTTCAATCTTGAAGACCAAAAAAAGTTGAATGAAGATTTAACTTCTCCTTTGTTACCAGCTTTATTAACATATCAATAGGGTTCTTATTCTTGCTAGCCACTGTGACTACAACAACCTTCTGCAACTCTAAAATCTAGCTAACCACCGTTCCACCAATAGTGAACACATATCCTATGGTGCTTCTCCTATCATCCAAGTCACCTACCATATCCAAATCTACATACCCATGTAGAGAAGTGTTTGACCCTCCATAGCATAAATACCTACTACTGGTCCCTCTTAGATATCTAAAAATCCACTGAATTGCTTTCCAGTGCTCCTTTCTTAGATTGGCCATAAACCTGCTAACAACTCCCACTACTTGGGTAATATCAGGTCTAGTACATACCATTGCATACATCAAGCTCCCAATTGCTAAAGCATATGGAACACTGCTCATGTACTCAACCCCATTGTGTGATTTAGGACACTATTCTTTGCTCATCTTGAAGTGTCCAGCCATAGGTGTGCTTACTAGTTTTGCATCCTGCATATAGAACCTCTCCAACACCTTATTCACATAATCCTCTTGAAACAAAATCAAACTATGATTTTTCCTATCTTTCTTAATACTCATGCCAAAGATTTTCTTTGCTGCTCCTAAATCCTTCATGGCAAATGTGTGAGCTAATTTCACCTTTAGCTCAATAATTTCCTACATGTGTGAACCTGCAACAAACATATCATCTACATACAGCAACAGGATAATATAACTACCATTATCCAATCTAGTAAAATAAAAACAATGGTCAGATTGACATTTACTAAAGCCATGCTTTGTCATAAACCTGTAAAACCTTAAATACCATTGTCTTGGAGCTTGCTTAAGACCATATAACCTGACCTTTTATCTCACCTATCCATTCTCTCCTTTCTTTAACCTGTAAATCCATTCATCTTTTAGTTTTTTCTTTCTGACTGGAAACTCAACCAAATCCCACGTATGGTTCTTTTCTAAGGAATCAATTTCCTCATTCATGCCATGCTCCCATTGTCTCCTAGATTCTACCTGCATTGCCTCATCAAATTTTTTTGGTTATCCACCATTAGTGAGCAACAAGTAGTATAAACAAGGGGAATAATGAATTGGAGGTTTACTTACCCTTTCAAACCTCCTTATGGGTGTTTGAGACTCATTGATAGCTTGTTGTCTGCCCAAATTTCTTTCTGTTAGTGACTGATCTCGGTCATCTCTGCCTAATGTCAGTCAGCACCTGATCGACATTGATTCCTCCTGGTCACCAATGTTAGTTTCCTGATCGACATTAGTCTTTTCTTGACTGACATCAGTTTCTACCTGATCGATGTCAATTTTTATGTTTTTCTGTGAGTGATGATTTTTACTCGTGAGCTCATTTTGGATCATAACCTTTTCCAAATCAAGATTGCCCTGCTCAAAATTATTCAACCTCTTGAGATGATCACTGTACATCACCTTCTCATTAAAATCTACATCCTAGCTTCTAATAATTTTGTTAGTTTCTAAATTTTGCAATTAGAATCCAAAATCTCCAAAAACATAACCAATGAAAGTGCACCGCATAAATTTAGCATACAGCTTCTTTCTATTTTCTTTATCAACGTGCACAAAAGCTTCAAAACTAAAAACTCTAAGAAATGAAAGATCTACCTTTTTACTTGTCCATGTCTCTTCTAGAATTCCACCATCCAGTGCAGTAGAAGGTCCTCTATTAATTAGGTAAACCACAGTATCTATAACTTCTACCCAAAACTGTAAGGGCAAACTAGCATGCAACCTCATACTCCATGCATGCTCCATTATTGTTCTATTCATCCTTTCAACAACTCCATTTTGTTGAGGTGTCCTTGGAGCCATCCTTTTCCTACGTATTCCACTCATAGAATAGTAACTATTAAATTTATTGATGTAGTACTCACCACCATTATCAAATCTAAGGCACTTCAATCTCAAACCTGTTTCATTCTCAACCAAAGCTTTCCATTTCTTAAATGTGTCAAAAACATCATATTTTCTCTTTATGCAATAAACCCATACCTTTATTGTAGCATCATCAATGAAAGAAACATAATACCGTGATCCTCCAATAGAAGCTACTTGAGCTAGTCCCCACACGTCTATGTGAACAAACTCCAACTTGTGCTTCTTCTTTGTTGACCCAATTTTGAGAAACCTCACTTTCTTCTATTTCCCAAAAATACAATGCTCATAGAAATCTAGATCTATGCTTTTTAAATCTGAAAGCTTACCTTTTGACTTAAGAATATCCATTCCCTTCTCACTCATGTGACCAAGCCTTTAGTGCCACAACTTTGCATCTACATCTAAAGTAGATAAAATAGAAGGAGAATAATCAGTAATACAAGTAGATAGATAAAGTGTACCTACTCTTTTACCTCTAGCTAATACAAGTTCACCCTTGGAAACTTTCCAAGATTTAGCTATGAGAGTTACTGTGCAACCCTCATCACTCAACTTTCCTACAAAAATCAGATTCCTCTTTAGGATGGGTACATGCATGACATCCTTCAACACCCATGTGTTGCCATTCTACAATTTTAGATGCACTTTTCCTTTGCCAACAATTTGATAAGGCTCATCGTCCCCTAAATAAACTTTTCAAAAATCTCCATGGACATAATCATTGAAAAAATTCTCTATTTGGGGTTACATGGAAAGAGGCACCAAAATCTAAAACCCAAGATTCTACTTTATCCAAGGAACATATAAGAGCATCCTATGCAAAAATACCTACATCTTTTGCTTCTTTATTTCCTTCATGCTGATCTTCTACACACCAACAATCTTTCTTTACATGCCCTTTCTTTCCACAATTCCAGCAGGTTATTCTTCCATTTTTGGATTTGGATCTTCTTCCCATCTTTGACCTTGATTTCCCTTGCTTGCCCTTCTCTCTTTGCCTTTCCCTGCTTTCAAAACTTAAAGCATTACCTAATGTTTCCCCTGTGTTTTTCCTACAAATTTCTTCATTCAAGATGACACTAACAACATCATCAACTTTCAAGATATTTGAAGCAGACGTAGTATTACTAACTGCCATTACCAAGCTATCCCAACTTTCAGGTAAAGAGCATAAGAATAAGAGAGCCTTAATTTCATCATCAAAAACTATTTTGACTAAATTTAACTGATTTACAATTCCATGTAAATCATTAAAATGACTAGATACAGATCCACCTTCCTACATTTGCAAATTAAGTAATTGCTTCATAAGATATACCTTATTCAAAGCTAAGGGTTTTTCATATAAATTTGCCAAAGTATCCATTAGCTCTACCATTGTCTTTGCGTGTGATAAGTTTGAAAACATAAAAGCTACCAGGCTCAGCCTTATAGCTCTAAGAGCCTTTCTATCAAGAACATTCCATTCTTCATCTTCCATATCTGTGGGCTTGCTTGCAACCCCACCCAACGATAAGTATAGATCTTTCTAATACAGATAATCTTCTATCTGCATCCTCCATAATTGATAATTCTTGCCATTGAATTTCTCCATTCTTAGCTTACTTTCTTCTACCACTGCTTTACTCCCACTCAATCAGAAACCCCTATGAGTGAATTCTATAATCAACAAACACTAACATGCTCCGAACCAGGCTCTAATACCAGCTATCAAGATCTAGAACACAAAGCTTTGATACCACTTGTTAGGAACTTGGAGTACAATTGATTACTTTTGTATAAGCAACTAAACACAGAATTAACCCAAAAGTAATAAGTAACTAGAAATTAGAAACAACAAATAATAGGAGATACAAGAAATAACCAATCTTGCATTAAACTCTTCCAGAATACAATGAAGAAATATCACTCTTCCCACACCTCTTGGGTGTACAATATTTCTCTCTCAAGAGTTCTCTCTCTCTCTCAATCAATTATAATTAACTCAATAACCAAGTTGTTATTCCCTCTTTTCTTTCTTCTTAATTACAATATTGCTCCATGGGTCTCTTAAATAGGATCCAAGGCAAACAATAATTAGAAAAATAGACTCAAGACTAAAATTAGTCTTTACATGCAAACCAACTATTCTCCTAAAATTAGAACAAATCCAATTTTGGAAATGCGTGCAAATGCACAGTTGTCAGTGCCAGTCTATAGGTGACCGATGTCAGCTGACCCCTGACTGATGTCGATTGGTCCTGTGTCTATTCCTGACTGATGTTAACAATACTATCGATGCTAGTCAACTATGTAACCGATATTGGTTACTGTGTAAACTCAACAACCTCAATCTAGCTCATCAATGAAGCTTTTAGCTCCACAAATCAACACCTTATTTTTACCAACATTGACAACCTTAGTCTATGTGTGATCTTGGCTATCACACTTAGTCACATTTTATGTGCATGTTTGCAATTCAAACACCCAACCACCTTTACTACCAACCTCATGACTCACCATATACTACTTATCAAACATTGACTTAATTTCAATTTCACCTCATCAATTCTCAATTTGAGGGGGAACACTCCTCCTATACTCAAGGTAACTAGACCTTCAACCAAGAAATTTGTTTTTATTTTGCATCTTGTTGATTCAAAACCACATAACAAAAAGGGGTAGAATGTAGACACTAGAAAACTACACATAATGGTTCTAGATGTTGAAATGCCTTAGGATACCTTAAGGACCACCTAACTCTTCTTGATCCATTGACCATCCTACCAGACCTTGGGTCTAGTTAGGTAATTAGATAAATAAAATTAATATCTTACTAAAAAACCTTAATCCACCCTTGTTAACTTACCTTGATCCTTTGCCTTTAGATACTAAGCTATCGATGGTCAGCTTAACCATCAACAATTAGCCTAATTATCGACAGTTAGGTCCTCACCCTTATAACACATCACTATTTATGTGTGAGCTAATGGTTCATAATTAAATATTTTCACCTTATATGGTGATAAAAAACTCCCAAGCATCAAAATTAGTATCCCAACCTACTAGGGAACCTTCTATCCTCCATCTTTCTTCACCTATAAAAGGAGGGGAGTATGAGGTGAAATGGATCATCACAAGTATTTTTGCACATAGGTATTCAAGCTATCCATCCACCTAGTCTTCTTCCAATAATTTAGTAAAAATAATAGAGATCTAAACCTCTACTAAGATTTATCTCAAGGTAAATTACTTTTACTCCATTGTAATTACTTCAACCATCAACCATTTAATAAGCAACAAGTTCATTTTTACTTTTATTTTGTTATTTTGGTTTCTAACTTCTAGACTTAAATCAAACCTTTTTGTACCTATCTTCCAACCTCTTATTTCTAACTATACCCTTAAACAGATCCTTACTTGATCATTAATCTAGTCTACAACTCTTTTCTAAACACTTCCAAAAATCCATTGATAGTTAGCACAACCACTGATGGTCACCACCAATTATCGATAATTACCCAATTGATAATGGTCAACCCAATTGTAAATGGTCATCCCAACCACAAATGGTCACTATGTCATGAAATAATAGAAATTTATTTTTTGACCCCTTACCTCTAACCAAATTTGGGTTTTTGTGTCCTTGCCTATTCACAGACTCTCACCTAATTTTTTGAATCTAACCCCATCTACTTTAGCACTAGTGTTGACCCACTTTTACTATGTTTATTAATTTTCTCTATCAATAATTTCCATACTTCTTATATTTCATTTCAATACTTTATGATATTTGATGAAAGTTTGTTTATTTTATCATTTCCATCCTAGTTGTTATCAAAGAATGGATTGACAGCCTCCTAACAAGCTCACACTTCTTTGATCTAGACATACTAGGTAGTCCACCTAATTATCTTGCTAATAACCCCTTTTTATCTATAAGTTATTCCTTCCAAGATAAAGAGGATCTATCCATACTCATTTGGATTATGTGCACATCAACAACCAAGTATTTCTATCACGCCCTTATTAATAGTTTCTTATCTTCTTTCAAAATATGATTATGGTAGTACTCATAGCTTCATTAACCCTTAGATCACCAAATAGGTTGATTATTTTATCTATCCTTTTTCTAACTTTGAAGTCATGATTGCTAATGGGGGCACATTACCTTGAAAATAGAAGTGTCATAATGTGCATATCTCTATTAGAAATTATAACTTGTGTTCTGACATGTTTATCATGCCCTTAGATAGATGTGACGTTATTTTTGGAGTATAATGGTTACACACACTTAGACCCATCTTATGGGATTTTGTTGAACTATGGATGTAGTTTTTACATAATGGACAAAAGTACACATTAAATGGTTTATAATTGGGGTCTCTCAACATCATCAATGCACATCACATAGAAAATATTTTTAATAACAATTCACACGGCATCATTTCTTAACTCCATTCCATTTAAATGTAACCATCAATAATCTCCACTGATTTTGATCTATAAACCATTCTACATAGGTATGAACATGTTTTTGTTCAACAAATAGGATGTCCACCTTCATGGCTAGAAGACCACTATATTCATCTCTTTTCAAGAAGCATTCCTACCTACATTAGGCCCTATCAGTACTCATTTTAGTAAAATACTAAGATTGAGATGCTCATTATAGACTTACTAAAGCAAGGCATTATTTACCATAATAACAACACATATTCTTCCCCAATTCTCCTTGTTTGGAAAAAATATGGGTCATGGTGTTTATTGACAATTTTGGCCCTACAGACCAAAATTGGTCCCCTTCTTCCCTTGATATTTAGAGCAAGTCAATTTTAGGTTACATGAACTCATCGAGCTTCGGTTCATCACTTCAGTTCAATGGTGAGGTTCAATGGAGAAACAGTTCAATGGCAAAGATAAATAATGACAGGCACACAAATGTCAAATTTTGTAGTAGAAGAATCATCAAGGGAAGGAATAAGTGGAAGTGGCCACATGTCAACTTCCATGTGACTTTCAAAGGACCCTAAAAGTAAGTAGATGCTACCACATGTCCTCGCTTGTCTCAGCAGAGTGCAAAAAGTGTCTACATCTGAGGCTTTTGGTTTCTTTTAAGCTTTAAAGATAAGCCTCTCTCAAAGTGCAATGAAAGCTACCAAGTGTCAACATTTATGGGTTTCTCTTGTTGGATTCAAAGAAGACTGTGGTGGGCCTGAATGAGTTATTAAAGACTACGCAGAACATGCCAAGTGTCATTATCTGAAAGAATCAAATGAGTCCTAAAGGTTTCCAAAGGTAGCTAAAAACTCTACATAAGCGGCTACGTATTGCCTTCCATAGAAATCTCAAAATGTTCTGTGTGACCCTAAAGGGACCCTCAAAGGTGAGTGGATGCCACCATGTGTCCTTGCCTACCTCAATAGAGTGTGACAAGTGTCTACATCTAAGGCCTTGGGTATCTCTTAAGCTTCAATGGTAAGTTTGTCTCAAGAGTAAGTAAAAGTAGCCACGTGTCAACTTCTACTTGACTCTCAAAGACCTTCTAAGTTAAGTGAATGCTGCCATGTATCCCATCATCAGCTCAATAGAAGACACCATGTGTCAATGTCTACGTTTCAAGGTGTCTTCTAAGTGTCCAAGTAGTGGATTGTGTCACATATCAAAAGTAGATGCATTCTCAGCTAAGAGCCAAAGGAGTAGCAGAAGGAGCCAGAGGAGGCAAAGTAGCTAAGCACAGAAATAGATGAAGTGATCTAAGTGGTGTGGGAAAGTGTTGATTCAAGGAGTTATTCTAGTGGTTGACATAATACCTACCATGTAATCATTAAGAGGTGCAAATATTCAACATCGTGACCCACTTTTCTTCATTTTTCATTGATGAGCAGACAAATGGTGTAGCCCATAATTTTGAATCATGACAGGGGCCGACACAGCATTATCTTCAAGTAGCTTCCTCTTCCTAATGCTTAGAAGGCACATGGGTCACTTGTAAAAGGGTCCCAAAATGGCCTCTTTCTTCCTCTATATATTGTAAAGCTTCTCATTTGAGAAGGGATCCACCTTCTTAGCCTTAAGGAAAAAAACTCTGCCCAAAAATCTCTCAGGCTTGTAAGGCAGAGCACTACCAAATTTTACCTTGAATCAAGACTTAGAATTTTTACCTCCACCTGGACTTACACTTTAAAGTATATGTCTATTTTATTCTTTTGTGTTAAGTCATTGTCTTTCATGTGTTTCACAGATCGATCACAACATGTCTAGTGCATTGTGAAGTCTCTTTTTTGTAGGTCTGCCAGAAGTGTCTACAGAAAGAATATAGGTGCCTGTGAATAGGCTATCAAAGTGTGTCCTAGAACACCTTTGCTAGTTCCTTCCTCCTTGTACTTCCACAGACCCCTAGCTAACTATTGCAAAAGAACTTATGACTTCAGATGAAGTGTATGGGCACTTCTTTTTGGTGAAAAGTGTATATTTGGGCTAGGTGGGTCAACCTTTTCTAGTGTATCACTTTTTCATTTTTAGGCTTAGGTTCTATTTTCAGCATTTCTCTCTCCCTCTTCATCCCCTGCCTTTTTGCATTTTATATGTTAGTAGTAGGAGAAACTAGGGCCTAAAAGATACATCAGAGGGAGCTAGCCTTTACCTAGAGACTCTCCCCTCCAGTTTCACCGGTCCCATAGGTGAGAGGGGGGTTTCCATTGTGACATGTGGATGGTAGGAACTCAACCTCCTACCCTGGGTGCAATCCACTACATCAACAGTTTTTGGCATGTCTGGTGGGACCAACTAAGACAAGTTGTGTCTAAAGATTTGAAGAATTTTCGGTGTGTTCTTTAACCAACTAGCCTTTGGAGGCTTTTACATCAACACCAATGGTGACTCTGAGTTGAATCAGCTGGTTAAGTAGCTTGGTGCCATCAAAAATCACATTTTTGTATGTATAATTCCTTTGCATAGAATCATGGGCCTTGTGCTCCTTCATATGGTTTTAATCAGGCTCAAAACATTCATGCAATCCCCTCAAGCAGTCTGCCTAGTTGCCCTTTAACCAAAAGGGAAAATTCTAATTCTGAGATCTTTCACCCTAATGGCAACCTCGTAATTTGGGGGGAAATAGTGGAGTCATGGGGTAGGAAAGAGGAGAAGAAAGTTTTTGCTCAAAACCTTAAAAAATATAAAGTTTCTCCTGCCCATGATGATTCTTATGATCTCCAGGAAAGGCTCTTCCAAGAGGATATGGCCAAAAGAATTGTAGAGTTGGAATCCAAAGAGAGATTCCTCAGCCATCGTGTGATGGACATTTTTGACGAAGTAGTAGATTTCATGTCTGAACACACCACATCTATAGACTTCCAAGAGAGATATCAGGCCACACCTGATGTAGATGAAGTGTTGACCAAGTGGAAGGAGGAGAATCATTTGATTCTAGCTCAAGGACTACCTCTTCTTCCACATGGTTTTTCCACTTCACCCCTTCTCAAGGAGGAACCTATTTTACAGGAGGCAAGTGAGGAAGAAAAGATCTAATTTATAGCTCTTCAAGAGGCTATTATGAGTGATAATGAATAATAAATCATCATTGATGCTTCTTATGAAGGCATCATTAGCAATGGAGAAGACTTAGGTCATGCATAAATGTGGATGTTCCAACAATATGAGGAGGAATAAAAGCATGGTGAGCTCTCTCCCCCTTGTTCAATGAACTTCCTTGTTGCTTCGATGAGGAAGATGACCATGCCATAAAGCTAGAGTTGGAAGAGGATCAAGAAAATATTTTTGAACATCTAGAGATCTGGACCTTTGAGGAGGAAAAGGAGAGGTCTATTTACCTTGAGGAAAGCCTTGAAGAAGAGAGCTTTAAACAAAGAAGTGATGTTATGTGGGATGAGCAATTAGTTTGTAATTCCTACTCAGACATCACAACAGTCACCCTTCTTCAAGAAGGCCAAGAGGAACTAGAGGATGAGTTTGATAGAATTTTCAATGAAACAAAAGGAAATGAGTCAAACCATGATGCATTGTAGAGGGACCATGCACTATAAAGGGCTTATAGTGAGGAGCCAACAGCCACATATTTCTTGGTGATACACACCAGTATGAGAGACCAGCATTCAACAAGCTTCCAAGGACAAGTAGAGTACATATATATTGGAAGCATGTTTTATTTTGATCCACTCGGATACAAGCCAAGCAAGGTGATAGGCAAGAGGAGCAGGTCACCAAAGCCTTTTCTCATTCAGCCACTTGTCTGGCACCATAAGTCTTCTTGCCAAGAAGGTGACTTAAGAAGTTTTCCCTTTGATTCAAGAGGGAGGTAGATGTACTTGGTTAGTTGTATATAGTATTTTGCTTTTAGTTTCTTTTCTTGCTTTCCCTAAGTGTAGTTTGCATAAGTAGTGTTTTTAGTCTTGTGTGTGCTTTCCCTTTTGTCTAGGATAAAAAGCTTCATGTTTGATTCTCAGATCTATCAAGGTGGTTTCTAACCTTTGTTCAAGCTACATCTGACTCCATGCTTAATGGACTACAAGGCAACTAGTCTCTAAGCATAGCAGGCATGCTTCCCCTGGGAGTCACCAATTTGTTGACCATTTTGGCCCTACAGGCCAAAATCAATCCCCTTCTTTTCTTGCTATTCAGACTTAGTCGATTTTAGGTTGCATGAGTTCATCAAGCCTTAGTTCATTGCTTCAGTTCAATAGCAAGGTTCAATGGAGAAAAAGTTCAATGGCAAGTTTAATGGCAAAGCTAAATAATGACAAGTGCACAAATGTCAAATTTCACAGTAGACGAATCATCAATGGAAGGAATAAGTGAAAGTGGCCACATGTCAACTTCCATGTGACTCTCAAAGGACCCTAAAAGTAATTAGATGCTTCCATGTGTCCTTGTCTATCTTAGCAGAGTGTGATAAGTGTCTACATCTAAGGCTTCATGTTTCTCTTAAGCTTTAAAGATAAGCCTCTCTTAAAGTGCAGTGGAAGTTACCAAGTGTCAACATCTATGAGTTTCTCCTGTTGGCTTCAAAGAAGACTGTGGTGGGCTCAAATGAGTTAATAAAGACTACGTGGAGCATGCCAAGTGTCACTATCTACAAGAATCAAATGAGTCTCAAAGGTTTCCAAAGGCAGCTAAAAGCTCTATAGAAGTGGCCACATGTCGCCTTCCACAAAAATCTCAAAATGCTCTGCTTGACCCTCAAGGGACCCTCAAAGGTGAGTGGATGCCACCACGTGTCCTTGCCTTCCTTAGTAGAGTGCAACAAGTGTCTGCATCTGAGGCCTTAGGTCTCTCTTAAGCTTCAACAGTAAGTTTCTCTCAAGAGTAAGTGGAAGTAGCCATGTGTCAACTTCTGCCTAACTCTCAAAGACCCTCTAAGTTAAGCAGATGCTACCACATATCCCATCATTAGCTTGGCAAAAGCCACCTTGTGTCAATGTCTACATTTTAAAGTGTCTTCTAAGTGTCCAAGTAGTGGATTGTGACACGTATCAGAAGTAGATTGCATTCTTAGCTAAGAGCTAAAGAAGTAGCAAAAGGAGCCAGAGGAGGCAAAGTAGCCAATCATAGAAATAGATGAAGTGATCCAAGTGGTGTGGGAAAGTGTCGATTCAAGGATTTATTCTAGTGGTTGACATAGTACCTACCATGTGATCATCAAGAGGTGCAAACAGTGAATGGCGCGCCCCATTTTTCTTCATTTTGTATTGATGAGCAGACAAACAATGTGGCCCATAATTTTGAATCATGACAGAGGCCAACACAGCATTATCTTCAAGTGGATTCCTCTTCCCAATGCTCAGAAGGCACATGGGTCACTTGTAAAAGGGTGACAAAATGGCCTCTTTCTTCCTCTATATATTGTAAAGCTTCTCATTTGAGAAGGGATCCACCCTCTTACCCTTAAGGCAAAAAACTCTGCCCAAAAATCTCTCAGGCTTGTAAGGCAGAGTGCTACCAGATTTTACCTTGAATCAGGACTTAGTATTTTTACCTCCATCTAAACTTGCACTTTAAAGTATATGTCTAGTTTCTTCTTTTGTGTTAAGTCATTATCTTTCATGCTTTTCATAGATCGATCATAGCATGTCCAGTGCATTATGAAGTCTCCTTTCTGTAGGTCTTCCAGAATGTTACTACCCCTCATCTGTCTTCTAGAATGTAGGTCTTCCAAAATGTTACTACCCCTCATCTAATAGGCAAGTATTATTACTCTATTGTAATTTATCCATGAGTCAACCACCTCAACCATTCATCCGATCAACCTCCATCAAGCTAAGTATTTATTTTCAATCTATCAATTATTTTGTTTATATTTTGTAACTAGCCTAACATAACCCAATCTCCCAGAATCACATTTTATGATCCCATCAATAAAACTTTTCAACATACAAAACTAATACATAGTAATTCTCAATGGTCACTATGACTATCTATTGTTTATCCAACTACCAATGGTTATCTCAATGACCGACGGTCTCCTCAACTGTTGATGGT
This sequence comes from Torreya grandis, assembly GCA_037957365.1. Classification (NCBI taxonomy): domain Eukaryota; kingdom Viridiplantae; phylum Streptophyta; class Pinopsida; order Cupressales; family Taxaceae; genus Torreya; species Torreya grandis. Next base: position 163,061 of record JARHVA010004369.1, on the reverse strand, counting down.
CATACCAACCACTGATGGTCATTATGGTAAAAAATAATATAAATTTATTTTCATCCTCCTACCTTCAACCAAATCTTTTTTTCTACCTTTTCATAGACCCTTAACCCTTTTTTGAACCACACCCAGCCTATTTAGCATTAGTATTGACTCACTTATTGCTACATTAGTCATTTTATTTATCAAAAATTTATTATATTCAATTTTATTACCTTTTTATTATTGATGAAAGCACTTTATCTTCTATTTTTTAAATTATGTGAATTGATATCCCTTAAGGAAGATCTTGCTTCTAGTATATAGCTAGCGCTATGCAATCCACTCAACTATCTATCTAACCAACCATTTTCTTTAGTGTTGTCTTATTAATAGGTCATCCTCTCAAGCCAAAAAGGAGATCTTCATAATCATCTAATTTAATGTGTGGAAAATCAAATAGGTTTTTCAACCATACCTATATTTAGTTTCTTCTTCTTCCTTTCTCAAAATATAAGCTAAAATTAGCTAAAATATTTTGGCATACCTAGTGGGATCTTAAGTCGCTACTCAGGTTTATTTTGTTTGAATCTATATGCTTTTATCTCTATTTGGTGCTTATTAATGAAATTGAAATTTATTTTGGTTTTAAAATCAATTGCATGCATTATTTTCTTGCAATTTTAACTCACATAGTTTAAATTAAATCAAATTAGTTCAATCATAGCATCACTTTGATTTCACACACTAAACAAAACCACCTACATCTATTAAACATAAAAAAAACTTGAGATAAGGTTAGACTAGGATTTCATCACCTAGTGGTCACCTTACCCTTTCCTAAAAATCCTATTTGGAGTTCATTACCAAGGGGAGAACCAACTCAACTTTCGGGTTGAGTATAAACTCTAGAAATCAATATATATTGGCCAAGCACCTGATACCCTAATCACTATAGTGTGTGAAATGAGGGTGTATGCCCAAATACCAAACCACATATTTATTCCTAATACATGTATTTTTTAGATCCTAAACACAACCTTAAACCAACCATAGACTTAGTTTCTAGTACCTGCTCTACAAGCCAGTTTTAGTCACACAATTTCTTAAAATCTTAAGTCATAAGCCAAAAGAGAGACTAAAAATAACTTTAATACTTAACATAATTTCTAATGTGTGATTGTTTTCCTTGCTCATTTCTTATCTTCTCTCTATTTGAGTGGTGAGATTCTTTGTGTATTATCTCTCGTATGGTTTTAACTCACCAACAATAAAAGAGCCTAGTATAATAGAACCCATCACCAAGTCAATCAACCTCTTCTGAATCATCACTTATGGAGTATATTTCTAAACTAGATAACTCTCATCATCCTTTAGGAAATCCTTAATTCCTTCAATAATTTTCATAAGGAGATATATACTTTTACACCTTCTTAGATAACAACTCTTTGTCCCTTTAGCATTATCTCAACACCATGCCTCACTATACCCCTACTTTGGTTCCACCTATGGACCCACCTTGTGACATGCCTTCCCACCTTATGGGAAACACTTATATTTCCACAATCACCACCCAACCATTTACTACCCAAGCTTATTCATATACCAACAATCCCTTTGATACTACTATGGAAAACCAACCTACCCAACCTACAAACACCCTTATATCTTCTACCCCCACCAATAACTCCTCTACCTTAGGATAAACCCAACCACTAGCCACCTATACTCCCCTCACCATGGGAATACCTACCACTATCATTTAAAACCTTCATTAAACTACCCACAATATGCTAACCACTACCCCACTTCAAAATATTTTGGTGTCTATACCTTTTATCCTACCACTAATCAGTACAAAGGTCATAATCCTTATTATTATCAACCCAACCATAACATATACCCAATAGGTTCCCATTACACCAAACTTGGGTTACATCCCTAACCCATAAGGGCATGTACCTATACCTACTACTCAACCACTTGCATTCACCTACCCTTACATAACTTCCACCCAATCACCAATTTCCACATACCAATATATGGTAGCTTCTAAAGCTCCTACCAATTATAAATATGTCACCTAAAATAAAAATAATTATGAACCTTAAAACCTTTCTAGTGCCCAACCCCAAATAGATCTAATGAAAATACTTATGGATAAAATGAATACTTTAGATTCATCGATCTTTAGTGCTCATAACATCTTATCATATGACCAGATCTATAACAAACCCATTTACCCCTCTATCCCTATCAAACCATATCCTCCTCAATGGGAGCTTCCCAATTTTTAAAAATTTCAAACTAAGGAGGACCCCCAACAGCACCTTAGGGCATTTAGACATTCATGTTATTTTATTGCCTATGATTATGCTCTCCTTATCCACACTTTTCTTATGTCTTTATCAAGACTAGCATTAGACTGGTATAGTGCCTTAACCAAACATTCGCTCTTATCTTTAACCCAGCTAGCTCAAATTTTATTAGATCACTTTTTAATAAACATTTCCAAGAAATTTTCCATCACTTACCTCTACTTTATCCAAAAATTTGGTGATGAATCTATTGCTAATTTCATAGCCCACTGAAGAAGCCTGATCAATCAACTTTCTTTCTCTTTACCTCAACCTAAACTAATAAAACTTTTTTATTGGGCATGTGCTAATAACATCTCTTCTAAATTTCATGTTCCTAGATTCATAACCTTAGATGAAGCTTTTACCATAAAACATAATCTATAAAAAAAATTCATCAATGAAGGAAAGTTAAAGTTGAAAAATAAAATCTCTACCTATAAAACCAATGATGCCTCTTACTCTAAACTAAGAAATCAAATCAATACCAATGCCAAGAGAAAGGGAATTTTTAATGTGGTTGTCCTTAAGACCACTCCTCCACCATCTATCAAATAATGAAATTCTTCTGACTCCTTAAATCAAAACATGAGAAATAAAAACCAAAATGATTAGAAGAAATTCACTCTGCTTGGGAAATCTTATGCTTCAGTCCCAGAGAAGTTGTTGAAATCTAATATAATATATCTTCTTCCTATAAAACCTCCTCAAAATTTTCATTCCTTTCATATTATACCTATTTGGTACAATGATAATGACCTATGTTCTTTCGATCGAGTAGTTGGGCATGATGCTAGTAGGTATAATACCTTCAAAATCATTGTCCAAAACCTCATTAATAAGGGGGATCTTGTGTTGGACAACCCCAACATACCTTTAAATAAATCCCTCAATATTTGAAGACAACCTTTCCCAAATCATGCACCTACCAAAAATGAGAGCAAAAAAACTAAGTATTCTCATGATGCCCATACCATCAATATGGTTCTTGACATGCTCATTACTAAAGAATCTACTACCCAATCTACCTATTATTCACCCTCTCCACTTATTGAGGTAGTGGAGTTACCTTCTCATCTATTGGAGACCTAATCCAAAGAAGTAACCTTTTCCCCTCCTCCACTTGTTGAGGTAGCTAAGTCATCAACCCATCCTTCAACTAACATAAGCAAGTAACTATCACCACTCTACCTTCCCCCTCAACTATTGAGCAATTTACTTCCCCTTTAGATATAATTCTAAAGGAATAAACCACCACACCTACACCTCCTATAGAATATTCACCCATCCAAACCTTGCATCCTTAAATTGAGGAAAAGGACAAGGTCACTATTCCCCTTTTCTCAACCTATGGGTTTATCTTTTGAGTCCACTATCCAAGGAACAAAACTTGTCTACAAACAATTCTCTAGATTAGTTAAAATATTAAATTTTTTATCCAAACCTAAAATGGATTAATCCACCTTTTTTTAGTAATTATGGCTCCCTTACATCACCAAATAGGAACCTTCAACCATCTCATTGATAGACCAACCCACCACTTATGTTATCTAACCCCCTATCTTATCAAACAAACCAATAAAAACCTCTACCAACCCAACCATTTCTCAACCATCACATGCAGTCAAATCCCAAATAAAAAAATCATCCTCTCCAACCAAACCAACCAAAAACCTTGGCATCCTCCCTATGTAGAGCCTTAATCGCCCATCCTTAAAACTGAAGTTCACCTCACTAGACCCACCAACCAAGCACCAAACTAAATTAACCAAGGAGGTAAAGCCACTAAAAGGGTAGAGGGAAAATCTTATACCTCTCTAAACCTTTCCCTCTATCTTGGAGCCTCATCCCTCTAGTTTTATTAGGAATCTCTCTATCTCAACCAAAACCCAACCACTATTATTAGTTACACCAACACACTTTTTTTCTGACACACCCATCTTTACTGAGCCATCAATAACCAAACTACCTACCTTGAAACTTTCTACCTCTATTTTATAAAATTCCACCTTACCAAAATCAACCAAAACCATCAAATAAGTACACCTTCTTGTCTAAAACCTCTACCTCCAAACCTATTCCTAAAAAGACTTCCATCTCACCATCCAAGGTAAAAACCTCTAAACCCTCTCCACCTTTAGCTAAATCTTACTTGACTATTTTATAAAGGTTATTTTAATCATATTTCTTGACTTTACCTCATATTAGACCATTTGACCCTCTAGGTCTGAAACCCATTTGGTATAATGACCACCAAGTATGCTCCTACCATAGAACACCTAGGCATGACACAGAGAATTGAAAAGCTCTCCAAACCATAATCCATTAGCTCTATAATAAGGATGATCTATTAATATATTAAACTCTAATGATCCCACTACAAATCCAAAAAATAACAACCACTACCCAACACTTACTTACCCCCAACTCTCACCTTAGAGTGATGAGGAACTGGACCAATCTCATACCCTAACTCTTTCCTCTATCCATACTATCCATGTGGTCACATGATCACACTCTCAACAAAAGTATAAGGGTAAGGATAAATTGTCTATCCCATGGACATACCCATCTTCTACCTCCCAACCAAATCAAAATCAAGCACCTTCACTTTCATCCAAACCAAATGTATCTATCGTAGGTACCTCCCAATCCAACCCTTCTAAATCAATTAGGAGAGTGGTTCTCAACAACTTCACTAGATCCTAACAAAGATGATCTTATATGAGTTTATTTCTACTTCACCTCATCATCACCAAGCCGTGATAGAGGAATTTTAATAAATAAAGGTCCAACCTAAAGACCCTCAACCTCTGGTAGCCTTTGTTGGCGCTCTCCAAATTTCTAACCTTATCACCTTCAAGGATTCAAAAATACCTTCTATCTATCTAGATGACCCATATCCCCCTCTCTTTATTACTTCTTACATAAACCAAACTCTCATAAAATGGATCATGATAAATGGGGTATTTAGTATTAATATCATCTCCTCTTATTCCTATGATCAACTCAAACTACCAAACAATTTCATGTCAAAAACCTTGGCCATCCTTTGATCCTTCAACAACACCATGGCCACTAGTTCAGGAACTATTATCATCCATATTTGTTTAGGACCTTGTACACTCTAAGATATATTTTATGTAGTAGAAGGTAAATTCAAATATAATATTTTTCTAGGATGACCTTAGATCTATTTCATGGGTTGTGTCCCCTCTACCCTTCATCATTGCATCAAATTTGAGCATGAAGGTCAAGTTGTCAATATACAAGATAACCTAAGCCCTTTTTCATTATGCAACATGACTTATCAACCCAATGATGTCCTCCTACCTGCATCTATCACAACCTCATTAACCAAAGACAAATCTTTAACCACAAAAATGGATGTCATATCTTCTTCCACCAATGAGGCATCTACTAGCTCATCCATCCCCTTAGATAAAATCCCCAACACAAACCCCTTGGAATCAACATTCCATTGTCTTTAACTTGGGTAATATCACATTTTGGACCTTGACACTTTCCCTACTCCCAAAAAGTATGGGAAACATAAAAATCAATCTAGGTATGACCCTAATATTGGATCCATTGTTCCCTTTGGAACTCCAAACTATCAAACCCATTTCATCTATGGAGTACTTGAAAAAACCCTTGGCACTTCCACCACCTCTATTTCACCTCAACCATTCATCATCAGCTTCTCCTACCTAGATAAACCAAGTTTTGCCAAGAAATGCCTTCATTAGTGTGCTTGGAAAGGATTTGGCCTTGGATAATATGAACAAGGGCCACATGAAATGCTTCGCATTGAGACTTAGAAACCCAATGAGAAACATGGCCTAGGTGTTTTTCTATTATACCGACACACTAACTCACCTCCCAACACCAAAATTGATGAGGAAATCCCATCCTTGCTGACTCTTTCATCATCATAATAAGAGGATTCTAACATCATCCCTCCTAACATTTTTTTCATCAACATGAACAACCTCAGACCTGTGACCTATCAAAAGGATGGGGTGACCATAACCATCCATATGGACAATCCTAAGATGATAGGAGATGACTCTCCTACCATTAAAACCATTCAATGTTAGGATGATGATTTCATCCTAACCCATCTTGATTATCTAGATTCTTCCATCCATAAATCTCTTTCTCTAGAGACTTCAACCATGTTGAATGAATCCACCATGGATACTAACTTGGGTACTCTAGACAACCCCCACATTGTCAAACTTGGCCAATCACTGAATTCCAAAGAACTTTAGGGATTCCCTCTTTCCTTTAAGACCACAACATAGAATTTTCTTGGTCTTACAACAACATGCTAGGAATTGACCCTACTATTACCACCCACAACATAATTACCCACCATGATGCCAAACTTGTTAAGAATAAACTTAGATGAATTCACCCTCACATAGCTCTTCTTATCAAATAAAAACTTCAACTTTTATCCATCAATTTCATTCAACCCATTGATTACCCCAAATGGGTCTCAAATATCAAGCATGTCAACAAAGCCATAATGAGATTACACATGAGTGTGGAATTTTATAACCTCAACCTTGCCTACCCAAAAGATGACTTTATTATACCAAGCATTGGCTAACTAGTTGATATTATAGCTATCCATGAAATCTTCTCTTATGGATGGGTTTTTGGGCTACAATTAGATCCTAATTGCCCTTGAAAATTAGCACAAAACTACCTTTATCACCCCATGGGTAGCCTTCTGCTATAGGGTCATGCCTTTTGGATTGAAGAATACTAATACAACTTACTAATATGTTATGACCTACATCTCCATGACCTTATCCAAAATACAGTAAAAGACTATATGGATGACCTTCTTGGGAAATATGAATATCATAAGGATCATTTGGCTATTCTCATGATTATGTTTGAGTGCCTCATCCACTACCATATCTACCTTAACCCCAACAAGTGCATTTTTGGGGTCTTTTTAGGAAAAATCCTTAGATTTAACATCTTTTTATAGGGAATTAAAGTTTATCTAACCAAAATAAAAGTGATCCTTGACATTCCTCCTCCCACCCACCTTAAAAGACTTTGTAGCCTACAAGGGAAGCTCTAATCCATTTGTTGATTTATCTCCCATCTCTCAAACTAATTTCAACCCTTTTACCACCTTCTAAAGAAAGACATATATTTTGAGTGGAATAATGACTATCAAAAGGCCTATGATCCACTCAAAAACTACCTTTTGTTTCCACTTATCCTTACCTCTTCCAAGGATGACCAACCTTTCTAATTTTATATCTCCACCACTAATGACTCCCTAGGGCCAATGCTTGCTCATCAAGATGACAAACATAAAGAACAAGAAGTATACTACATCAGCCACATGATTTTAGAATATGAGACTTAGTACACCCATATAAAGAAACTTTTCCTAGCCCTTGTCTTCATGGCCACCAAACTTTACCACTACCTTCTTAACCACAAGACATATGTCATAACCAATAGTGACCCACTCAAGTATATGCACTCCAAATGATACCAAAACCAATGAATGGACAAGTGGCTCATGATTTTAATTAAGTTTGACCTTGGTTTTATTTAGTATAAGTTAAGTAAAGGGCAAACCATTACTGACTAATTGGTTGAAGCACCATTAGTAGATAACAACCTCCTCTTGAGTTTCCCAATGAGTCCATCATGACCCTCTCTCAGGAAAACTTCACCTATCAAATGACCATGTTCTTTGATGGATCAAAGTGTTAACATGGTGGAGGAGCCAACATCATCCTTATCACCCTTCATGGAGAGCCCCTTCCTTTATCCTTCAAGCTAGATTTCAAATGTACCAACAATATGGTCGGGTATGAAGCCCTAGTAATAGGTCTCCAAACTACCTTAGCCTTGGGAGTCAAAATGATCAATATCTTTGATGACTCTCAACTTGTGGTAAATAAAATCTATATTAATTACCAGTGTAAAAATAATGTTTTTCAATAGTTCAAACAATTAGATGACTTAATCTTAACATCATATAAACACTAACATATCCAATCTACCCTGTGATCTACCAACAAGTTCACCAACACCATGGCTTCCCTCACCTCTCAAATCCCATATGTGCCCTCTAACTCTAAGTTATTTGTCATTATCCATAGACTTACGCAGCCTTCCTATATCAAATCATATTTTCCCACCATATTCAATGTGGAGGAGACCCAAATTGACCTTTAGTATCAGTAGACCTTCAATTATCTTAACCTTACCATCATTCCTTTTGGTATTTTCAAGAATGCTCAAAGAGAATTTATCTAGAGTACCTCACATTATACCATTATGGGTGACTTCTTTATAAAAATGGAATTGATGGTCTCCTCTTCCATTGTCTACATAGTCATGAAACCTCTCATGTTATTGAGGAAATGCATGATAAGATCTATAGGAGACATTTTAGTGGCCTTGTAATGGATAAATGCATCATTTTCCCTAGCTAGTATTGGCCTACCCTTAAACAATAATATTATGATTATGTGAAAAAGTGTGTTAAGTGTCAACAACATGTCAATTTGCATCATACAACTATCCATAGTCTTTACGTATCCACCAATTTTTGGCCCTTCTCATAATGGGGTTTAGACCTTATTGGTGAAATTAACCCCTATTCTTCATAGAGACAACATTATATCATCAATATGACTAAGTATTTTACCAAATGCATAGAGGTTATTCCTCTAGTCTCAACTAAAGATAAAAATATTATCAACTTTATCAACCATCACATCATCTATTGTTTGGGTGTTCCTTGCAAAATTATCACTGATAATGATAAATACTTTAAAATAAACAAGTATAGGGTCTTTATGACACATTTAAGATTAATTTACATTTCTCCTCATCCTATTTCCATTAAGTGAATGGATAGGTAGAGGCCTCTAATAAGACTCTTAATAATATGTTCACTAAAATGGTCAACACATTTAGTCAGGACTGGCATTTGCACATCCCCTTTGCCTTATGGGCACATCATACTAGCATTTTAGCCCCTATGGGTGTTAACCCATTCTATTTTATGTTTGGATTAGAGGTTATCTTCCATCTCAAGGTCCAAATCCCATCTCTTTGTATATATTTTCAAGATCCTATTTTTGAAGATGATTATCATCAACACCATTTAGCCCAGCTTGAGATACTTGATGAGCATCATTTAGCTACCCTTACCCATCTTCATGTCTATCAAGAGAACATCAAACATGCCTATAAAAAACACTTTAAAGCATGATAATTCAACATCAAATACCTCATCCTAAAGTAAAATCAAGTGTGGCAAGTTTGCTTTCAATTGGCTTGGACCTTATATCATAACCCACAAGTATGGATTAAAAGCTTAACAATTGTCCTCTCTTGAAGGCAACCCAGAACCTAAAGTCCTCAATGCTTCATATCTACTTCCTTTCTTTTGTTAAATAGGATCAAACTCACCTTTTGTCTAACTTAAGCTTATCCCTTGATTTCAAACCATGTCCATCTCCCTATTCTAGGGGAAATCGATTGAAACAAAATCATGTGATTATCCATAAAAATCATGGCCTCATCTTGAAAATGGGTACCATGGCTCTACCCATGGAATGATTCTCATACTACTTTCCACCCATCTTTATAAGATATATTCTTATGGTTATTGTCACCTAAACCTATTTATACCTAATCAACCTTCTTGTGCTTTTAGTTTTGCCTTCATAAAGGTGAGCATATAAGCCTATATGAACAAGTATATATTAAAAATGAACCACATTAAACAAAAAATCAAAATAAAAAATAATCATGGGTCATTCCTAACATTCATAGACTACTCCTTTGAAGTACAACTATTGAGAACATATTCAAAATTGCTCAAAGTAAGGTGGACTACTCCCTTGAAGGATAACTATCAAAGACATTTAACAAAACACACAAACATAGAACATTCCCTTGAAGGATGGATAAGTAAAGAATTTTTTATAGCAAGAAATTTATTAGAAGCTTCCCACATTGATCAGCTTCCCCAACCCTCAAAAAAAAAAAAAAAAAAAAAAAAAATACCCATTATCAAGCAAAAGTAAAAAACAAAATAATTTTGAAAGCTGTAATTGAATCTCATAAATAATAATTTTGAAATCCAAAATTGACTCTCATTAGTAGACTTCTTTCATTGATCAATCTACACTTTATCTAACATAGACTTGTTTATATCGACTATTTAGTAACATCCAGAAGAGGCATGTTAGTCTCACAAGAAGGTTCCATTTTTATTTCTTTTTTCTTTTTTCTCCCCTTAATACCCTTAAAATCAAGGGATTTTAAGCTCACTTGACATTATGTGATCAAGCCACCTTTTTAACCAAATAATGAATGATAATGAAAATCATTTGAAGGGCTTATGTTCCTTAAGCCAATCCAACTTTGGTTTTGTTTTAGTCCTTGCCAAATAAGGAGCATCATACCCTCTTCCTATCATGTCATGACTAGTTGATATACTTGCTAAGACATTTACCTCTTGATTATATTCTCTTTCTCATATCTAGTGTTGTGATTTAACTTACTTTATGTGTTTTACCTTAATTAATAATAACCATAATCATAGCCACAACATATCAACATGTATCAAGTACTAAAGCATGCATCATTAGCATATCCATCATCATGTCAAAATCAAGCATCCATGAACAATAAAGTAATAAAATATTTCTACCACATGTATAAATATAAATGAGGAAGCATGTACTTATTCACTTTTAAAATTAACATCATTATCACATCCATATCATATGAATATAAAACAAGATACATCTCATCACATGCTTAGCTAGGTGAGTCTACATCAACATCCATGTTCATAGCACAACCATAATAAATATAACATTCATTAAATATCAACATGAACATCAAAACCATAAAAAATGATAAATAAACAAGGATCATATATATAAATCATGAGTATAAAATCATAATGTATACACCAATATACATGTCTCTCTCAAAATATACATCTCATTGCATAGGCTTGAAGGTTGGTATCAAAATGATATACACCAAAAGATAATATCTCATAAGATAGATCATGATTGTGCCCTTAGGGCAGCATTTTCTCCTATAACACCACTACCTCTTGGTTCTTATCCTCTTCAGGTACCTACCTTCCCACCTATAAAAGTATCCCACTAACCTAGTGTTACAATGTTAGCACCACCTACCAAACTAACTCTATATTCACCCCATTAGGGCTCATCAGGATAATGCCTCAAGACTATAGTCTCATAGTAGTGTAACTCCTCCATTATAAATAGGTATCATTCTATGGGGATGGTAGTTTATGGTCCTATAGATGTTATGGTTCCTCCTCCCATCTATCTCAAGGAGTCTCTCTCTTAGGTAATCAGGGCTAGTGAAGCTCTTGCCTAGTCCCTCTCACCTATAAGTGTAGCCACCTAACCCTTTAATTCTACCAACTAACCCTATAATGATACAACCTATGCCTATATAGTGGCTATCACCACTCCTACCTATGCATCTGGGTTAACCCCATAAACCTATGCCTACTAACCTCTACTATCTAGGTTTACATCCATAGGCTACCTACCACCATCATCCCCACCAAAGTTTGTTGTTGCATAAAGATCCTGCTACCATGTAGGGTAACCATTTAGAAAACCTACATCATCTATCAATAATTTTGTTGGAAACTCCTCATGATCCATCAAGGTATGTATTAGATGTGGTTTAGGTAGTATGATTTCTACATCCTCCCTCTTATATATAGGAAATGGGCCTAGGATACTCTGTACTAAGCCAAAATATCTCCACACCCTCTCAAATGAGATGAGATCTACCTTCTCATCTCTCCTATCAAAGATACACCTATAAATATATAGGTATAAGGTGTGTCTCCTATATCTATCCCACTCTAGAAACTAGCATAAGGTCTCTAAATAACATCATTGATGACCAAGGCATCTAGTTCACATTTGAACCAATCAATATCATGAACCCCTCATCATATACTTGTGATGGTAAATTCACCTCTCCAAATCATAAATCCAACCATGAAATATATTTAAGCATATACCACCCACAACATCCCCATCAACCTTAGCACTCAGATGTGCTATTAGGCCTAGTGGTGTAGAATAAACCTCACACTGATGCCATACATTTCATGAAATTTGAATCCCCACAACTCCCTCTATATATTCACAAGTAGTATAGGCACCTATCCAAACACTATGTAACCTAGTAGCATCTCAAATAATACCCCCAATAATAAGTATGGTAACCTTCCACTACTTTAGTCAAGAATAACAAAACATGAGACTGTCATCATCATCATCATGGTCATTATCATCCTATCATCTATCCCCCTCTAGTACAACATAGTGTAGCTAAAGCCTCTAACATGTCACCTCACTTGGTCTTGGTCATCTCCACATATTATCTCCAAGATCTCATCTCTCTCCTCCCACTCTATGTGATAAAATAGGTCACCCCATATGGGTAATTGAGTGATCTTGTAAACATCTTATGGTAAGATCATCATCTCACAAATGGGTAGTAGGAAGGTGTTCATGACCAGATCCCATCTATCAATGAGGTCCACGATCATCACCACATTGTGTGGTATGTATTGATAATACCTCATAGCTCGAAGGCCCACCTCCTCCATGTGAACCTAGTTTGTAGCAGTCATACCTAGGTGAATCTCTAAAAAGATACATAGTACCTAATCATTCATCTAAATCTACTCCCATGCCTATAAATATTCAATAATATAAAACTTAGTTCACTACCATACCTTCAATTATGAACTATATTACCCTCTTCTAACCTACCCAACTTTACCCATTTGACCACTACCCATTATCCTATAAATGCTACCCTTTTCCTCATTTGTCAACCTAATATTGGAACTATTACCCATAAAACCATTAAAACATTACTTTCATATAGAAATAAACATTTTAACATATGAAGTCTACCCTCACAACTTAGAACATTCAAGAAAGATTTTTGAAAAGCTTTTCAAACCTCCCTAACCATTGATAGTCATGGTGATCACTGATGGTCAGGGTGTCATTTTTCCATGTATGCTTTAATGGTTGAGATGATCATCGATGGTTAAGATGACCATCGATGGTCACTATGAGTGATCATTGGTGGAGCATTACCAACCCTAACCTACTAAAAACCAAACTCAAAACAATAAAAAAACTTACATATTATTACCCTCCCCCTAGCCCTACCTACACCACACCACCCTACCCTCCCAAATTGGAGATTTAACTACTAACTACCCAAAAAACCATCACAACCCTATACCTAAGTCCAAACTAAAAACCCTCCCAACAAATCAATATCAAAGCTCTAAAAAATTACAAAGCAACTAATTCTAATTTTAATGCCATACCAAAACACACCTACACTACCAATTTGAATACGGCCCCTACCTTGTTCCTTGACCATCATTGAGGAGGAATCTTATGACCTACTTCTTGACTACATTTTCATCCATGTTACATCCTAACTTGGTCACTCTCTAATACTTGATCCACTTACCAGTCAACCTCACCCACCAAGCAATCATAAAATAATAAGCAACTAGATGTGCAAATATTGAATAGCATACATAAATCACAAAGACTCATTTAAGTCACTTTTTATTTTTACCATTTTAGGTATCTTACCCTAACCACCAATAGTTAGGATGACCATCGATGGTCACTCTTTACACCCCTAATTGGGATCTTGTAAACTTTCCTATGCCTCTCCACCCATACTTATTTAAATAGAACCAAATCAAACACCCACACCCACCACTTCATCACTTCACCAGTGGTACATTCTAGCCTAACTAGTGTGAATTTTTTGATGACTTTTTCCTAGTCCTTTTAACCATAATGACAATAATTATTGTGTTGACCTATTTTTTGAACTTGGGTTACCTTGTGTACACCTGAATAATTGGTGTCTTCTTAGGAACACTTACTACCTTAGATACCCATGATTACACCTGACTCATTTATGTGTTTTTTAAGAGCACTTCCTACCTTAGATACCCATGAAAACATATACCTTGCCTAGGAGACTTTTGTTTATAAGTGTACGCAACTACCATGCATAAATGTGGTCATACAGTCTACTTTTCACTTATCTTTCTAACACCAACCTTAATTTTTAAAAACTATGACAACCAAATCAATGCATGATCTTGGATATCATAATTTATGTGCCTATTTTTGCTTCAGTGCCTAACCTATCACCAACCTTCATGACATCCACCTTCATCATTACCTTCACCAATCATCAAACCTACACTCAATTCTATTTTACCTCATTGATTCTTGATTAGAGGGGGAACACCTTCTCCCATACTTAGGTCAATTAAACCTTTAACCAATAATTTATTTTTGTTTTACCATTTGATAATACCAATTGTATAATAAAAAGGGGCAAATGTAAACACAAAAATTCTACACATGATGGTTCTAAATGTTCTAATTCTTTTGGACCACCTTAAGACCCCATTAGGCATAACTATTGTCCATTCAACTCCAGACCTACCTAATATAAGTCAATTTCACCTACCAGTTAAACCTAACTCTTTAACATAATTTGACCTTAACCCTTAACCACCAATGGTCACCCTAACCATGAGTGGTCACCCTAACTATTGATGGTTAGGTTCCACCATCTGAACTAACTTAATAACCCTTCACCCCAACTTTCCTTTTTATAATTAGATCATCTAATTTCATGTGCGATCTAATGCATGCATGAGTTATATTTAAACAATAAGTTTGACCCCTTGTTAACATCTTGTTACACCTATCTTTCCTTGCCTATAAGAAGAGAGGAGTAGGAGGTGAAGATGGATCGATAACTATCAAAAGCTTTTACACCTAGAGCTTCTTTTACAAGTGTTCTTCTAGCAATCTAGTGATCCAACCATCACAATATATATTTGAAGTGTTACTTCCCCTCAACCAAAAAATAAGTACCATTACTCTACCATAATTTTTCCATGAGCCAACCACCTCAACCATTCATTCAATCAACCTCTAAAAAGCTAAGTATTTATTTTCAATTTGTCAATTGTTTTGTTTGTATTTTATAACCAGCCTAGCATAAACTAATCTTCTAGAATTGCCTTCTATGATCCCATCAATCTAACCTTTTAGCATGAAAACCTAATACATAGTAACTACTGATAGTCACTCTAATTTCTAATGATCTATTTATCCATTTATGATTATCTCAACTACCGATGATCACTTCAACTACCAATGGTCACACCCGCTGTTGATAGTCACTATGGTATAAAATAATAGCAAATTATTTTCATCCACCTACCTTCAACCAATCAAGTTTTTTTTATTTGCCTATTCACAGACCCCCAACCTATTTTTTGAACCATGCCCAACCTATTTAGCAATAGTATTGACCTAATTATTGCTACAATATTCATTTTATTTATCAATCATTTATTGTATTCAATTTTAGTACCTTTTGATTATTTATGCAAGAATTTTATATTCTATTTTATAAAATTAATTATTTAAATGTGTGGATTGATAACCCATAAGGAATCTCTTGCTTCTAAGATCTATCTAGTGTAGGTAATCAACCCAAATATCTATCTAACCAACCATATTCTTTAGTGTTACTTATTTTTAGGTCATCCTACTAAGCCAAGGAGGATCTCTTCATAATTATTTGATTCAATGTATGCATAATAAAATAGTTTTTTCAACCATACCTGTATTTAGTTTCTTCTTCTTTTCTCAAAATAGAATCTAAAACTGATTGAAACAACACATCTACATTGACTTACGTATAATTAATCACATCACAATCAAGGATACATTTTTGATCCCTAGTATTAATGAGATTCATGGCACTCATTTTTTTTCCAAGTTAGATCTCCACTCTAGATATCATTAGATCCATCTTCATGAGGATTATATCCCTAAGATAGCTTTTTGCATGCATGATGGTCACTATGAGTTTTTTATCATGCCCTTTGGCCTCACTAATGCTCCTTTAACATTCTATGCATTGATGAATAAAATATTATTACACTACCTATGGAAATTCATTTTGGTCTTCTTTGATGATATCCTCATCTATGGTAAAACATGGTTTGAGTATCTCCAACATCTAAAGATTGCACTGTAACTTCTCTCTAACCATCATATTTATGAAAAAAAATCCAAATGTGCTTTTATCCAAGATGAAGTGGAGTATCTTAGGCATATTTATTCATCCCAAGGGGTTTGGGTGTATCCTAAAAAAATATCTGCCATGACAAATTGGCCTCATCCTCAAACACTCAAGAGCCTCCATGGTTATTTGGGGTTGAATATATACTATCGTAAGTTTTTTAAGGATTATGGTAAGATTATAACTACACTGATAGCTATGTTGAAAAAGGATGCTTTTACATTGACATAATTTATTGAGTGTATATTTTAAAAATTAAAACAAGCTATGTGCACTACACCTATTCTAGCTATGTCATATTTTGCCAAGACCTTCACTATCAAGAGTGATGCTTGTGGAAATAGACTTGGTGTTATTATCCTCTAATAAGTATGCCCTAGTGCATTAAACAAAAAAATTCTTTCTGGTAATAATTTAGTACTCTCTACTTATGAGAAGTAAATGATGGCCATTTTTCCTGTAATATAAAAGTGGTGACCATACCTACTGGGGAATCATTTTTGCATCAAAACTAATCACCATAGTCTGAAATATTTCCAAAAATAATGGGTCTCTACCCCATCAAAACATAAATGGGTTATCAAACTCATGGGTTATGACTATGAGATCACTTACAAGAAGGGTAAGGACAATATTGTGGTTGATACTCTGTCTAGCACATTTACAAACGAAGCTTTCCTTTCATCTATTTGCATGCTTAAACCAAAGTATTTGGATGTTATATAATAGGGTAATGTAAATTAATCCTCATTGTCTCAAATCATTCACTATTTTGCCACTAACCACTTTGTTATAACACATTATTCTTAGGATGGAACCTTTCTATAATATAAGGGTCATCTGGTACTTCCCCAGAGCATAGATATTCAACAAGTTGTATTCTATGAACTCTATGCTTCTCCATCCATAAGGAACTTAAGATTTATAAAAACTTATGAGTGGGAATGATGCAACTTCTTTTGGAAGGGAATGAAAATGGAAATTCAATATATGGTAGTTGAATGTGATATCTTCTAATGTAACAAGGGTGAAACTACACTCATCCTTGGGTTGTTTGAACCCTTACCCATCCCTACCAAGATTTGGATAGATATTTATATGAATTTAATGGAGGGGATCCCTAAATCTATAGGGAAAATAATGATCTTGGTTTTGATTGATCATCTCTCAAAGTATAGTTATTTTTGTGCCCTTATCCATCCCTATACTGCCTCTATAGTTTTATTAAAAAATTGGACCAATTTTTTTTATCTTTATGGAATTCCTTTGTCCATTATCTTAGATCATGATTCAACCTTCACCAGCCATTTTTGGATAGACCTATTTTGATGAACTAACACCCAACTGAAGATGAGTTTTGAGTATCATCCACAAATGAATGACCAGACTAAAATTATCAACAAATGCTTAGAAACTTTCCTTCATCACTTCACCTCAGACCAATAACATTAGTGGGAAAATTGGATCCCCATTATCAAATGGTGGTATAATACCTCCTACCACACTTCAACTATAATAACTCTATATGAAGCAGTCTATGGTCAAGCACCACTAGTTGTCTTTCCATACACCCCCAATAGTTCATCAGTTTAAGTGGTTGACATGATTCTCCAAACCAAGGATCAGATCTTCAACACCATGTAGGATAATATTCATATGGCACAAAATTAAATGAAACAACATGTTGATCAACACCATTATAGGCACACTTTTCAAGTAGGTGATATGGTTTTTATTAACCTACAACCATACAAGCAATACTCCCTAAAACTCAAAGGGAATCATAATATGGCTCCAAATTTCTATGGGCCCTATACGGTTCTCCATAATATTTGTTTGATTGCTTATAAGTTGGATCTCCCACCTTCTTCTAGAGTTCATGTAGTATTTCATGTCTCTTATTTAAAAAACATTATTGGCTTAAACATTAGAGTGCAAATTATTTTACCAAATATTGATAATGAAGGATCTATCCTTCTTGAGCTAGAGGCAATCTTGGATAGGCACACACACCAACTTCACTCCCACTCTATCACATTTTTTAATTTAATGGCATATAATGCAACCAGAGGATACCACATAGGAACCACTATTTTAGATTCATCACCAATTCCCACATCTGAAGCTTTAAGGATAAAGATTTTTCTAATAGAGAGGGGATGTTAGGAACTTGTACTACCCTTTCTCTTTACTTTATTAGTATAATAGTTGTTATAAATACATATGCTTTGTACTTCATCTCATGATTATTTTTTTTATCCCACATTCATGGGAAATAGTAGTTACTTAGATTAAACTAAGTATATAAATAATTGTTGATGCCAATGAAGGCATCCATGAATTTATTGTATTGATCTTTCTTAAAGGATTTTTCCCCCTCTAAGAGGCCAATTATTCAACAATTTATCCATTATAATTCAATTTTGATTATTTGAGTTAATATATTTCTAATTTTCATTATTTATTTCATGTATTTAATATTATCTACTAAATTGTTTAGGAAAGATCCTCTTAGTTTGTTACTAGTAGATACTACATACACACACACATACAAACACAATCAATTTGTCTAGGATAGTTGATATAAGAAACTCAAAGATCTCAGTCAAAGGTTGCTCTTTTTGGGGTAACTACTACACACCCATACTTAGGAGAATATAACTTAGGTCAAGGAGGTATATAAGGTAGACAATATACATTCATAAAATACTATATTAGAGGAAACACTTATACAAACTTATAAAGATGAGATAGTTAACCTAATTGCATATAATCAATAATAATTACTAACTCTTTAATAGCCATTTCAAATCTAAAATCAACATATTAATTATATCAAAAGGCATTCTTCATAGCTATTTCACACTTAGAATTACTAAATAAAACAAGCAAGAAAATATAAAACTTGATTACATAGAATTTGGAAAGAAAAGGTACCAACACATGCATGACAATCAAAAGTTAACTTCTTCCTATATTGATTTTTCCAACCATAATAAATGAGGGTTATAGATGTATATATAGACTTGGGGAGGGGTCACCTCATCCTCCAAGTTCATGCAAACTTGTAGTTACATTGGATACTTAGAACCTCAATTCTGATTCTAGTTTCAAAATTGTATGTATGCATATTCATAGTTAACTTACAATTATCAAAATAAAATTAGAATGTATAATGTGATGTAGCATATGCATACTTATAAATAATTTAGGCAACTCACATATTCAAATTAAAACATAAGTATAATATGAGTGCAAAATCATTACTTTTTCATGGATGTGCCCAAAATTTATCCTTTGAACTAAGGTTGGATGGATGTTTGCATGGTGTTATTGATTGTTGGAGACATTATAGTAGATACTTGTGCTAAATTGGAAGTCACAGTGTCAGTCTTCTTCTTTTCTCCTAAATCAAGATAACACTTATGTCCTACATCATGTTGTTATCTAATAATATCCATGTTTAGTAGTGAGGGTCTATGAAACCTATTTAATTATCTGAGGAGATTCTCATGCTCCACCTTTATGTTCTAAAAGTTTATCTTTAAAATTTATACTTTTGTCACCTTATTTCTATAAAAACTTATCTCAATCTCAATTTATTCAAGTGTTAATCCCTAAAGGCTCTATTTGAATTTTTTAGATGCTACCTGAAGGAGTTGATCAAAATTGATCTTATTAATAACTTTACTGGTTGAGTCTCTTGCCATTGATAACATTAATTCTTCTAGGATTTGCAAAATGAGAGCTTCATGTTCTTGATACTTTGGTATTAGTTCCCCAACTTTTTTTATCCACTCTCTAGCCTCCTAGGTTCTAATTACCACCAAGTTGAGGGTGTGTGAAGCTTCCATGATGTCATTAACTCAAGATGGCTATAAGCCTTATTGGTAGTATAAATAATAAGAAAATTTAGTTTATTCTCATACTTCTTTATATAATTTAAAAATTTATGAGTTTTAGTTATATGAGGAGCCATTTTTGACCTTATTTCATCAATTGCTTGTAAAGAATTATATATCTTTGATGTAACCTATTGAACCTCGGTCCCAATTTCTTGAGGGATATGTACCATTTTTTGTTTTTTGTTTATTTGTTTTATCTCTTTCTCAAGCTCCTTTATGGCCCTTTTATTCCCATCATGTAATGCTATAAAATCATCTTTATGAGCTTTAGCAAGGGACTTAAAGTCCTCAATATATGGGGATTGCCTCAAATTTATATTCTTCCTTTTGGATAAGGTAAATACTTCTTGTCTTTATTCAAAAAATGATTTTCCTTCTAGCTTCATCCTCAACTTTCCTCTTTCTAACCCATTGTATGATTCCTGAGGGTTTATAAAACATGGATATTATCAATGACAACTCTATGATTTTAAAATTTGGCTTTTGAGAAGCCTTTGATCTGAGATCAATTTTCTTATGGAGGGATGACTAGTTGTGTTGGTTTTATTTGTTATGTGTCATCATCTATAGTCTCAACTAATTGATCTTCTGATGTTTTTTCTATTGTTACTTTAGGTATTAAGTCAATAATGGATGCCCATGTGATTATAGACCAATCCACACCTCCATATTAGGTTAGTGGGTGGACTATATACACTTTTTTCCCCCTTTTAGCCTTCCCTGAGGATGTTGCAATAGTATCTTGGGAAGAGTTGGTGGAAGGCATTGGAAAGTTTGTTTGAGTGGGTGATACATGAAGTTAGGAGCTTTTCAATTCCCCTTCAACCTTCTTAGAAACCCTCCTTTTGGTTTTAAATTGGACTAAGGTAGCCTCAGAGGTAATTTTCATAGTGGTGACAACAATACATGTGGTTGACATTACTAGGAAAATAAAAACAATAAGGGTAAAGGAAACATCCTCTATTTTTGGAGTGACCAAAGGTGTTTTTATGACATCACCAAGAGGAACTAAATTAAATAAACTCATTGAAGAAAGGGGAATAAAAGAGGAAATTTTGGTAGAAGGGACTGAAGGTTCATCCTCCTTACCTGATTAACCATCATTCATAGGTGATTTATCTTTATCATCTCTGAGGCTTAATTCCTTTTCTCTTTTCATTTCCTCATCTTCATCTATTTCATGTTTTGTTGGTGTATGTTATTAAACTAAAGATGTTCTTTGTGGTGGTTCATCATCAATTAGGGTCCCTTAAAAGGGAAGGAACCCTAAGCTTCTTCTTATAGTAGATTTTAGTTCTTTTAGTTGAGGAGGAGGATATTTGAATTAGAATACAAGAAATCTTTTTACTTGTATATTTATAAACTAGTGATGAATCTAGGTGATCATGGATTTCTAAATTAGAAGATTCTAAATAAATTGTATCCTCTTAAGCTCCTCAATTCTCACTTTTAGTCACACCAAGATCTATCTTAATAGCCTTCAATACTTGGGGGAGATTCTTGAGATGCCTCTCCTTATTCCTCTATTTGTTATAGGGATCTGTTGACTAAAAGTCTAAAGAAGTCCATCTTCCAAGGGGTGGAAGCCTTGTATTCATCTCTTAAATGAAAATTGAAGGTTTTCCTTGAATTATCTTCAAATGTTATTCTCTAATCCCCACAATGTGTTCCCTTTCCATGACTTGGGCATCATATTTTTCATTTAGGAATAATAAATCATGGTCATAATGAATGTGCTAGTATCAAATACACAAGCCTTATATATGTTTCTAAATTCAACCATGAGGATCCTAATCTAGTGATCCAACCATCCTAAAATGTTTTCTCATTGTGTAGCACATTTGGCCTATTACCATATGGGGTTTGTTAAATTTTCTTTCTTTTTATTTATCAAATCTTATTCTACACTCCACCTAATCTAGGAAGCAATCTCTTGTTCTGTAAGTTTATTAGGCACATACTTAGGGAGGTGTAAGGGGTTGGCCTTATTACCAATGACTATAATCACTATATAGTCTGGGTATAGCCAATAGTCACCCTGAGGTGCAAATGTATCTGTTATACTCTTAGATATCTTGGGTAATGGGGCCTCATAGATAGCTTGTCATACCTAAGGATATATGTCTTGTTTAATATGGGTGATATGATTGGTGTATTTATATGTGTGCATGAATGAATATTAATCATATATGTGATTCTTTACATAGTATATAGTTGGGATCTAAAGTGACCCATAGTCCCTATATACAGTTCCCATTACTACATCAAAGAGGTATGACATCATATAAAAATGGCTTGCTGAACCAGACCATTTGCCTTTGTGTATAATTTTCTCCCTTAGCCTAATTCTGATAATCCCCCCAAGACAAAAGTCATGTTAGAGGTCATCAACATGTCTAGAAATGGAACCCAATCTAGGTGGAGAAAATGGATGTTTGGGAGGTCATAAATCATGTTCAAAAGTGTCATCCCAACATGGATCCCCATTCTAAATTTATTGATAGGAATAGGATATTTTTTCTTTAGGATAATATACTCCCTAAGAAGAAACCATCTACTCAGAGTTTTGTCATTTGAATTATTCTTATTCTATGCTACCACCCTATGCATGTCTAATATAGAATTTAGAATTGGAAAGGATAAATAACTTTAGAAATCATCACCTAAGATATAATCCATTCCCTTATTATGATGCAAATGATGTAGGAATATGTTGTCTGTCAACTTACTGGCAAAAATCAAGTTTTATAACAAGTTGATACATGGCATAACCTTGAGTTTGGATAATGCAAAGTGAAATCCTTATATTTTGAGAGAGAGTAGGTATAATTTTCAATTATATCTACACTAGTGATATATCTTCTTCATCATGGGATAAAACATCAATAGCATCAATGGCATCCCGTAGGTCTGAATACTTGGTATACAAGTCATTGAAGACTATAGAGTTGAACATAGTGTTTGTATACTTAATAGAATATTTAATGGAAAATTGAGATGGTGTAAATACTCCTATAAACACTCTATATGATGAAGACATTATCTCCCATCTATTTTTCTTAAATTTAGTTCCCTGTATTTTGAAAACTTTTTTCTATTGGACGTATCTTTGTAGTTGATGCCTAGGTGGATAGGGCATGTTTATAGAGTAAAAATTGATCTCATAATTCACTTGTGATCAATTAACATGACAATATACTCAATTAATTGATATATATTTTGAATTCAATTCTAATTTATGCATTTTTAATCCCCAACATTCTTAAAATTTTGTTACTTGCATAATTCAAACCTTGTTAGATTTTTTGACAAGTGTCATGAAGTAGTTCTACTTTGATGGCTAACCCTAGTGGGATTTTTACACTTGGTAGTTTGGTTTCATGTTGGTATGAATCCAAATAACTCTCATAAATCAAATTATCTGAACACAACCCCAAAAAAAATGTCTAATAAACAAAATCTTGAATAGATTCTTCAACCATAAAAGCCAATGAAGGAGTTCCAAACGAAACTAGCTATGAAAAATGGAAACCATGAACATAATTCCCAAGAAAAACCTATAATGAATAAGTCATAAACAAAATATCCAAACACAAAATAATATGAAGACTATTCAAAACAATTTTTTTGAAGAAAATTTCCTGAATAGTTTCTCTAAGGAAAAAAATCCTGATGAGGGAGTTCTGAACAAAATTTTGAACTAAAGAATTTTTTAAGTTCTAATTCCTTAAAAGTGTGCATTAATTATAAAACCTACATAATTACAAAACTCTTGAAATATATTAATAAGTTATTTTGAAATGCAAAACACCATTATTTGTACTTTCAAGCATTGAGATTAAGGAGCAATCCACAAAACTTCCATAGAATGAAGTAGAAAAATTAAAAATCATAGGCCAAATCAAAAATAAAGTGGGTCCCCATTATTTTTTAAAATAATATGGGTAATTTTGGTTAAAATAATATTTATATCGCATATATACATGAGTATATTTATGATTGTTTTGTAATAGAAACTATAATAAAAAATAACAAAGTAGGAAAGGTTTGGACATCATATGAAACCATTATTAGGGATCATCACACCCCATGTAGATGATATTTATGGATTATATATCACCTCAATATTATACACTTAGCAAACTCAAACCATGGATGTTCCTCTCAGTTCTAGACCTTTTCCATTGTTGTAAGTCTTGCATCTACTTTATCTTGTGCCCCTTGACCTATATCTCTTATTCTAAATAATTTTATATTGATGATCCAAGCCTTTTATCTTTCCTAAAATGATTAAAATTTACTTCTATTCCATCTCTACAAGTTATGAACATGTACCTACTTTCCTACTCCCTAGACACTAATAATCAACATAGACACAAGTATTGACATTAGTGTCATAACCCAACATAAGTGTTCAGTGCCCTAAGGTCATATATTTTTCAAATGAAACATTTCCTAATGGTTGACATAAGTTATTTAATGTGATTTATCCAAATGTATTGATATAAATATATGCTCAACCCTCATTTATTCCTCATCTATATACATAAGAATAATGCCATGTATTCTTATCAAAGACCATTCAATTGAACAAAATTTCCATATTTTTATATAATTAATATGTAAAATGAATATAAAGGTATAAATTACTAAAGTAACAACCCAAGGGCCTAATTTTCCAAGTTACAAGCTAAGTCACTATTATATTTTCTTTGCACATATTATATTATTCACACATAAGCCAAGATGTAGGGGAGAACTAAATCAGTGTGAGACCCTATTTGGAGTATTGGATATGTATGTAGCACTCACTAACAAAAGGTTATTTAGGTTTAACTCCACATGATGTGCCCACTAACCCATTTTTCCCTAAGATCATAATGAATATGAAGAACTAGAGCTTTAAAAATTCATAAGGAGCGATAGTCCATGACCCATATTTTAATGTACTAGAGCTAAGGCAAAGACAAACCCAAAAGCATCTAGGTGGTCGCATCTATTTCCAATATGTATTATGTATATGACACTTGCATTAAACCCAAATAGTAAAATCAATGCAACCATCCCATACTTAGGTTGTCTATATCTCTAGAAGCATTAAATCCTAAATTTGGTGATTGTTATAGAATATCCTTCCATCCTTATTTCTATGTATTCTAGATTTAGTCATGTGTTAGAATTATAAATAGCTAAGTATAATACTTATTTTTCATTTCCATACATATCTTTGTTGCATTTTATATATTTAGCCTATAATCAACATAATAAATTCAATTTATGCTTATATCTAAGTTTAAAATTTACTTAGCTTATTTTAGATTTGATTATCACCCTTGTGCATTTTCATTTTTATATTTTTAACCCTATTAATAGCCAAGTTAGTATTTTTCCTAGATCCATTTTAGGTTTAAACATTTGGTGAACCAAATGTTAGAACATCAAACCCTAGTACAAATTAGGATTTTTTAAGTTTTTCCTAATTGTTGTAATTTGTTACAAATTTTAAATTTCTCATTTGTGAAGCAATGGAAAATGCAAGTGAAAAAACCCAATTCCAAATGGAATTTAAATAAGAATTGATTACTCATCTCAATAATAAAAGGAGCTTAATGGATGAATTTTTATATGTTATAAGAGATGGGATAAGTAAATAATATAAAACTAAGGTTACGTCACCTAGTGATGGTGAATATCTATAAGGTACTATAACTAATTCCAAACCTATCTATCTATTTACATCTAGTGGGGTCATGAGTTATGTGTTTAAACATTTATTTATTGAAACTATTATCACTGCATGTATCATGGAATTACCAATTATTTCAACACAAATACAAATTACAATTCATATTTCTAATCAAAACATGTTTACATCTCCTTTGGTGACTAATCAAATTACTAATCTAAATCCCATTGGGTATACCATTTGAACACTCCTTCAAGTCATAAATAATGTGAAGGATAAGTTTATAAACATTGAACAAAATCATTTAAAATTCCCTCATGCTATAGAATTTCTAGATGTGTTGTATAACCCTATTTCACTTTATATCTCTTTGCACCCTTTTCTAACTAGTTTTATTGCACATAAGTTTACATTTTATTATGGAAAAGGTGATCTTGAACAACATCTTAGATATTTTTATGTGGCATGACTTTACTATAGCTATAATGATAGATTTTTTACCAAACTATTTACAACAAGCCTTAAGGACTATGTCTTGAGGTGGTTTTATGGTTTACCTCTCCAATCCATGAAAGCATTCAAACCTATTACTGACTAGTTTATAGGACACTTTTCCATAAATATTTTTAAAAAGGTTTTTTATCCTCAAATTGCTAAAATAAAACAAGGAACCAATGAACCTATCAATGAATATGTCTTGAGATATAAGACAATGCTAACTAAAATGACCAATCTTATGGAATATAAGGAGTTGCAAGACATATTCAAGAAAAAATTTCTTTCTCCTTGACATGAGTCCATTATTTTTAAGAAGTTAAAAAAATTTGATGACTTATGCCATGTTTTAAGAGACCATGAAATGAATTTTATTTCATTGAATAAGATCAAGTATGTAGTAAATACACCAGTTGCATATACATATACTATCAAGTTCACAATCAAACCAATTTATAAGGTAAAACCTCTTGAGCCTAAAAATAAAACAAAAACCATAGTTAACATGGTTTCATAGAAACCTAGTTGTATTATTTTATCTAATGCACCAAGGAGACAGTTCTATCATTTACTTTAGTCCTCAACTTCATTACTCCCATAGTTACTAGAGTGTCATCTTATTTCTTTCCCTCATCCTATCGAGGTTGATTCAATTTGACCTATAACCAAAGGATATTATATGAATGCTTATTATGTTTATCATAAAGGACCATGGAATTCTATAATTAAATGATTTATCTTGAAAATCAAGACTCAAATATTATTGATAATCAAAAGCTTACATTTGAGGATCCTCCAAAGGAATTAGGCTCATAACCTAGCAATCACCATAAATATAAAAAATATTTAACAATCCTTTACAAAACCATTCTAAAAAGGAACAAGTGTAAATGGAATATAACACACATCTTCCTCTACCACATTTTTGACACCCACTAGATGGTATTATTGGTACGTATGCATGACATCTACCTCATATGGTTTAGAGACCCTCTATTACTTTATATGATAGTAAGATTAAGGATGATGACTCAGATCTTCATTATTCATTCATTTTAGCATATTTTGATAAAAACCTATTTGTAATGTTATGATTGTTAATGATGTAAGAGATAACATCTGTACCATGACATTAATTACACATTTAGATAATACTCATAATGATTTACATAGTTCTATAAGATCATTTGGAGTATTTTAATGGGACCTCCCTTAAGGTTCTTGGTAATATTGACCTACCTTTATATATCTATCCTACCCATATGGTTAGTAACTTTTTATTCATACCTTATATAAGCATCTTTGATATATTATTATTAAGACCTTGGATCCATACACTTTGAGAAATAATTTCTATAATGCATGGGTGTGTTAAATACATTCATCCCAATTAGGTAGTTACAATTTTTTTAATTCCATATGAACATCCTATTAAACAATACAAATATACACCTATATAGTTTTAGATTAAGGTAAAAATAGGTTTTGAAGGGACCCCGAAACCTAATACAACAAGGAGAAAGATGAACCATAAAGCACTAGGTTTTTAAAGAACCAGTTTCCAGAAAAGTACCACAACCAGGTTTTACTAGGACCTATTACCAATAGATATGACCAAATAAAATAGCTATCAAAACACTGATATGGATGTTAACAAGATAACCACCTAGACCAGTAACCAGAAAAGCAGAAAAGCAGCCTATTTACTAACCCTAAAAAACTAGTCAGCAAAAGGGACCATTAGATGTTCCTTTTGAATTGAGGTTTTTTTTTACTCGATCGAAGATTCATGTCTAGAGGGGGGAACAAAGGCTTAGAATTCTTTCTCTTAACTATTTTCCATCTGTCCTCTAACTTTGTTACCTCAACAACCCATGCCTCAAAAGACATTGATCCTTGGAACCCATTAGACCCAGATGCTGCAACAAATTCCATGTGAGAACTAGACAAAGTCTGGCTCTTTGGAGGATCCTTTGAAATAGGGGAAGAGACCACCACCTCCACCATTGGCTCAGAGAGATCACTAACCACCACCTCCACAAGAACTTCATTATAATGTTTCACCAAAGATTCCTCCTCAACCACCGGCTCGGATTGAATACTTTCCTCAGTATCAGAATTAGATTCAGTTAGAGCTTCCATAGGTTTAACAATGTTTTGTTCAGAGGAAGTCTCAGTCCACCAAGAAGGTGGTCATCTAGATTTGGATATCCCTGCTATACAATGAGCAGTAATATGACCCATCAGGTGGCACTTCCTGTACCAAAAAGGGATATCTATACCTATATAGTTAATTACAAAGCCTATTAAGGATAATTCACCATAAAATGCTATGAAAAATATAATCCCCTTTACTAAGAGTACATTACTTGAAATACTGTTAAATTAGAGACATACAGTGGATTCTAAGGAATCCCCATCTATTACACACCATGTTTAGATATTCATAGCACTTAAAAATGCTTCTACTATTGTAAATCTAATGATACCATATAACACTAAATGATGGGTTCCACAAACCTATACTCTTATTACTCCTACTACTACTTCACAACCACATAGACTTTTTTTACACATAGAGCATCACTGATATTGCTATGATAGATATTGAACATATACATGTTTCTCAACAACATAAAAACATTATAACATTAGGTAAAAAATGGGGATATATCTATTACCATCCATCGGATAGAATCATAGTATGATCTTTCCTCATAAAATATTCCAAAAAATAAAAAACATCCAAAAATCCAAAAATATTTTTGACACCTACATGTTTTATTAGCTCCTTGACATTTATGTGTTAGTTTCATGTTGATGGATGACATACTTCATTACACTTACATACACATATGTTTCAAACTTATACTTGAGTGTGATACATACATAGAAAAATACATGATATATTCCTATTTTATATGTTAGGGCTTCCCTTTACTTATTCCATGTAGACATTAGGGGCATCCATTACTTTGATCTCAATACACACTGGTTATATGGTACGATGATCACATTTCATTATCATATTTGAGCTTACATATGTACTTACACATTCCTTTATCCATGATTATATCTTACATAGGGTAATTGACATGCTATACACTTGGAAAAATATCCTAACACATTTGATCCATGGGATACTATGACATGTTTATGTCAGTTATTTTTTATTTATTTAATAAAATTCCTTGAGTGTATTTCCTTGTTATTATATTCCTTTTTGGAGTATTTGAATATTATCCTTTGATTTCAGCCCTCATGCCTATGTATTATTTAATTAACATTTTCATATGTCATTATTTATTATATGAACATTTGAATATGTCATCATTGCTTTTGTGGATATTTGACTAAGTCGTGTCCCTTAAAATTGTGTGGTATTTGAACATGCCCCTTATTTGTGGTCTCCTTGGACCATTGAATTTTGACTTACTTTTGATTTATCTTATGTGTGTGTTTGTTTACTTATAGAGTGTGTATTTTTTCTATCTAGATGCTTCTATGATCCTTATCATGCATCTTAGGCCTTTATGTGATCACATTGGTTGTATACATTTTAGTGTTATATCTAGTAATACATGTTCCTTATATATTCTACATGATTACATTCACATATTATACAATTGTCTTATCATTTTATGGTGAGGTAAATACCAGTTCCTATATTTACCTCACCTCAAAGTGGGGACATATTAGTGGGGGCATGTCATAGAGGCATGTTCTCCACACTTAACACTATTTTAAATTTAAGTAGGGGAATTATTTGGAAGCAAGTTATCCATACTCATTCAGTATATGGTAAATATATTAGTTTTATGATTTAGTGGGGGCATGTCATATGGGCATAGATTCTACACATTCACACATCTCATATTCAGTGGGGACATGCTTTGGAATCATGTTATCCACACCTTGGGGCTTATTTTAGAAACATGTTTTCCATGTTTTTACTTATATCAATTTTAATATTTATAAATATATAGTGGGGGAATGATTTGGAATCATGTTCTCCACACTTAAATAGTTTTATGAATTGGCCAAAACACACATCTATATGATTTAGATTCATAGTTATGGTAGAATTCTATACATTGATACCATTATTATACATAGTTTCATCACAAAAATATTGAAGAATGCACAATCAAGATCATATAGTGCTTATAATCCCAATGTTGCAAGTAGTTCTAGAGCTTTGGTTCTAACTCAAATCAATTATGCTCAATAAGGTTAATGGTCTAGTCAATAAGATCAATCAAATAATATGTCAATGGATCCAATTGGTGAGGTGAGTCAACAATATTTCATGTAATAAGATCTATCTCTTCTACCACATGATAATAAACTACCTTCATAACACAAGGAAACTTCTCTATCACATGGATAAATTCCTTCTCCATCTCAAGTTGAGGTACCAAGTTATCAAGGAGCAAGTGGGGTAAAAACACCTTCTAAAACTACCTTTTCTAATTTCTAAGAAGGTGAAAATCATTTTGATCAAATAGAATCTAATTAAGGTCAGAATATGGCCAATGTGGACAAATCAGTTACAAATCATATAAGGTCCAAAATAAGGGTAGTTGGTGATGGTTCAGGTCCTAAAAAGGTAGTTCCCCTACCTTCTCAACCACCTCAAAAGACTACCACTCAATATGAACCTCAAAATTCACCATGAACTCAACAAGTAAAAGATGGTAAGGGAAAAAATCAGAAAGGTCCTTTCATACCATAGTTTACTTAACCTTTAGGAAGCATTTCTAGTCCTAAATTATATCCCAAGATAGTTATTCATCCTTTTAGCATTGATGATCAGGTGAAGAAGGCCCCTATATTTATTTATATGTGGGATACAATGATTATTCTAGGATAAAAATATCTCTTACAAGAAGAGGAATCTAAGCTTCATGTTTCATACAAATAAGAAAAAAAATTAGGTGTTGTACTTAAATCCATATCTCTTGTTAGTACCTCTATCATGCATAAATTCATAGCTAATAAGTTGGAGCTTCAATATGAGAATCATGAGAAGGGAATTTTACTATTGTATGGGTATCCTACTAAGATAATGGGTGTTCATAGGGATATTAAGTTAATTTTAGCTGCCTATCCTAATTTTACTATCTCTCAAGATGTGGTAGTACATGATCTTCCCCCTAATTAATTTATGCTTATATAGGGATTTCACTACCAAAATAGGGGGATATCTTTCTTCTAATTAGATATTCATAGTTTTTAGAACCAGGTATGATAAAGAGGTCACCATAAGGTCTGAACCTATATCTATATTTCATTTAGAATCTTATATGCCCAACTTATAAAATGTTAATTAAACTATCTCAAAGGAGGATGAAAACTTCAATGATCAAGAATCTTCTAAATCACTTGAATGTATACTAGATTTACTCCTTAATGAGTGGGTATATG
This sequence comes from Torreya grandis, assembly GCA_037957365.1. Taxonomy (NCBI): domain Eukaryota; kingdom Viridiplantae; phylum Streptophyta; class Pinopsida; order Cupressales; family Taxaceae; genus Torreya; species Torreya grandis. Next base: position 130,980 of record JARHVA010004369.1, on the reverse strand, counting down.
ATAATAATGGTTATTATCCTTTCAAAATCATTTAAAAATTATGTTTGGGTGTTTATTTCATTCTTGAAGAAGGTGCCATAATACCTAGTCTCACTAGCACAACACACGATCATGAAAGAGTTTAGAACTTGCTCATTGATGGGTCTAGATAAAAAAATGGGTGTGGGGAGGGTGTCATTATTGTTTTTCCTCTTAATAATTTTTTTTATTCTACTATAATATTCCAATTTAATTTTACTTCTAATACTATAGAATATGAGGCTCTCATTCATGGTTTACAGTGGGCAAGGAAGAGGGGTATTAAGCTTATATAGGTTAAAGGAGATAGTGAATTAGTGGTGTAGTAGGTAATAAATCTAATTAAAACTAATAATATAACATTTAAGGCCTAAAACAATAGGTTTTTGTATCTTATGTAAGACTTTTGGGTGTTTAACATTCGCTCCATTCCTAGAGGAACCAATCATCATGCAGATAGGTTAGCTGCCATTGGGGCATAGTATGATATGGTTGATGGGCTCAAATAAACTGAAGAGTAGTTAAAAATTAAATTGGTATGTATTCCCTTTGTTCTTAATAATTATTTAAGTTGGAAAGTATTTAATATTGATAAACAAATTGCATGTTTCTTACAACATGAGGCAGAATTTTGACCAAAGAACTAGGATAAGTTGCAATGCCAATATGAAGACCAAATTATCTAATTGAAATAAAATAAGTTACCTAAGGTATTATTAACCTTGTAAATAATATTTAATAAGTATTATCAGCTAAGAGAATATAAAGTAATCATATCCACTAAAAATGAACGTTATGAATAAATTTTCATAGCTAAAGATAAACTACTCATGTTAGGAAAAGTGAGTACTAAGGATGAGAGAGAAGCCTTAATAGAATTGTGAAAATATTTTATGGATATTTTTGAATGGGAATATCATGAATTTAATGGGTTTGATCCTAGGTTGGCACATCTTACCATATATTTAGAATAATATGCCAAACTTGTGAGACAGAAATAAAGACCAATCAACCCCAAGGTTGAGATCCTTATGAAGAAATAAATAACAAAGCTTATTGAATCTAACAAAATATTTCCCATAAAACATTCTACATGGGTGTAAAATATTTACCTGTGAGGAAAAATAATGGGGAGATAAGGTTGTGCATAAATTTTAGACATCTCAATATGGTGGCATTGAGAGATCACTACCCTCTTCCATCCATGGATTAGATTTTACAAAGAGTTTTAGGTTCACAAAGGTTTTCTCTACTTTATATATACTAAAGGTATAATCATATATTTCTAAAGGATCAAGATCAATAATATACTAACTTCACAACTAAGTTGGGTACCTATGCATACAAGAAAACACCTTTTAGACTCTCCAATGTTGGGGCTACTTTTTAAAGGGAAATGGATGTGGATTTTTAAGGGATTATAAGTGAAATGGTAATCATTTATCTAAATGATATTATTATTATTTTTAAATATCCTAAGGATCATTTTACACACTTGATATTGGTATTTGATAGATATAGATAGTTTGGGGTCTTTTTGAACCCTAAAAAGTGTATCTCTGTAGTGCATGAGGGAAGGCTTCTAGGACATATTGTATCCAAGGGTGGAATTTTTATTGATACTAAAAAAATAGAGGAGATAATTGATTTGTATTTGTCCAAATAAAATAATATATTTCAAATTTTCTTGGAAAATATTAATTTTATTAAGAGATTCATCCCTAGATTTGCAGAATTGGTGAGGCCACTAACTCACATGCTCAAAAAACATCAAGATTTATCATAGAGAAAAGAAGGTCAGAGAATTTTTAAGGCCATTAAATAGGCCATTAGTCAATATCCTACCCTAATCAAACCTAATTTTATTAAATATTTATTTATGTATGCCTTTTCCACATGTGACACAATTTATGTCATGCTCATGCAATAAAACATTGAAGGATTAGAGCAGCCTATTGCTTTCTTTAGTCAAACATTGGAAGGGTATGAGTAGAATTATATATTTTTTGAAAATAATGTCATTTATATCATAAGGAGATTTAATAATGTTAAATGTATGGTTTTTACTAATAATATTTTTGTGATGGTGGTTCATCCTATCATGAAGGATTTATCCTTAATAGAGACCTAAGTGAAAAGAGGGTTAGCTGGGTGACCAAATACATGAAATATGATATAAAATTGAATTTTAAAAAGTTATTAATAGGTATTATACTTTTTTATAACCTTTAATAATACTTTAAAGATGAAAAAGAAGTGGTTTTGACATCCCTAGATAGTCAACATACAACTTCAACTATCTCTCCATACAAATAGACATAAGACATAGCAATATTCCTAAAAATGGGAGAGTTTAATATAGGATAACATGGGGAATAGAGAAGACATTTTATGCTGAAATATATCCCTTACATCTTTATTTATTGCATACTCTTTAAGAAGGACATTGGAGGTATGTTTCAAATATGTGTAGAAACTAGCAAAGTAGACAACTTATTAGAATAATTCCATGATGGACCTATAGGAGGGCACTTTATAGCCAAGAATAAAACATTAAATATCATAATATATATTTATTTTATTCCTAATTTTTTCAAATACTCATATTATTGGGTTAGAAAATGTTCTATGTGTACAATGTTTATCAACAAATAGAGACTAGTTGGCATGCCTTTGAAACCTGTTTAAGTTGAGTAGCCCTTCATGCAATGCTGCTTATACTTCATTGGCATGATTCATCCTCCATAAATTTCTATAAATAAATGGTTTTTGACTATCACTAAATAATTTGCCATGTGGGTGGAGGCATTTTCACTCAAGGAATCAAATGAGAACACAATTTTAGATTTCTATGACAACTTGTGATTTATTTTAGGGTCCCCTCAACCACCATATCAAATAATAATTTGGACTTTAGTAGTCAAAATTTATGTGAGTGGTCCATTTATCATGGTATCTATCTGAAATCTTCATTAAATTACTATTCTAAGGGAAATGGACCAGTAAATTCCATAAATAAGAATTTGATTAGGATCATTAAGAGAATAATGGAGGATAGGTACAAAGAGGATGGCATACCAAGTTAAATACTACCTTTTGGATAGATATAATTACTCCAAATAAATATATTGGTCACTCTCCTTACCTCCTAGTTTATGGTAGATAAGTAAATCTACCCATTACATTAGAGCTATTATCCTTGGAAATTTTACATCATCTGGAGTTTATGGATAATGATGTAATGGAGGTAAGAATGAATGAGTTGAGAGAGTTGGAAGAAAAAAGGGATAATGCTATGTATACCATATGGTCTAACCAATAATAATTCAAAATATATTTTGACAAGAGAGCTTCATCCAATACTTTATAGCAAGGTGATATTATACTCAAGTGGGATGAAGATCATGCCAAACCAGTTAAACATTCCAAATTTGATAATATTTGGAGTGGTCCATTTATCATTACTGTTTGTAATGATTCAAAAAAATATATTTATCCCCTTATATAAATCAAATGGTTTTTAATAATTGGATACTAAAAAAACTATATTCCCTTCAATACATAAAATTTGATGCAAAATTTTAGGAATGAATGAAAGTGATTAAAAAACTTTGTAAACTCATTTCCCAATTTAAAAACTCATGTTTTGTGTCATTTTAGAAATTTTTGTACATTTTTAAGTGTCTAATTAATTATTCCCAAAAATTAATTATAAAAATAAAACATGTATAAACTGAAATAAAAGTTGATACATAACTTGGTAATGGAGTTCACCCTTTTAGGTGCTAAATCTCTGTGTTTATGAAACAATGAACCTATCCATTATAAATTATTTAAATAAAAAAATTTAAAAACTTACATCAAAATATATTTTGGAATATAAAAATAGCACTAAATATAACTATGTGAAGACTCTAATATGTTCAAAAAAATAGTTTTCCTTCATTAATAGTATATGTACGTCATCTATGTGACTATAATCATTGATTTCTCCATTAAGAGTGTTTTAAAAACTCTTAAAATGGGAATAATGACATTAGAGGAGTGTCATTATTTTATAATAGTCTAAAACTCCTTTAATTAACCCTAAAAATACCTTACATTAACCTTTCATGGCCAAAGGCCTTAGAAAATGGAGTTAACATCCATATAACAGGCTCAACTCTACATGCCTACAAATACCCTGAAATGTATAACACTTTCCTATGGACCAAAGGCCTTAAAAAATAGATTAATTACCATTTTTATATTTATGACTCTATGCCTAAAAATATATAGTCATTTTTTATAGCCAAAGGCCTTATAAAATTGATGTATAGTCATCATAGGCTTGGGTATGTCTCTGTACAAATGGAACTTTGCATGTATACATAACACTACTTAGCTCATGGTCTAATGATGAGTCTATCCTTTTGTAAGCACAATTCAAATCCCCTCAATATTTTAATTTAGGATTGAATAAACTTCTAAAATATAAATAGGCCCACACGCTACCTATTTCAAAGTCATGGCCTAGCAGCCAGGCATCCTAATTTTGGAGCCCAAGGTCAAGGGTTTGACCCTTAACGTATGTTGTCACATTATTAAATGGGATAATAATCTCACATTAATTAGTGGAAACATAATGAAGGCTTGAAATGTCCTTAAAACCTGTACACATTGTGTGGCTTCAATCATGTCCTTAGAATTTTTTAATAGCTCAATATTATTGGGCCATGCTTTATCATAAGTTGGTTGAGTTGGTTTTAAACCTTCGAGCTTGGTTGGAATAATGAATTGAGCTGACATATCTCAAATTTGGAATATATAGAGCTAGATGAATAACTTGGTCATGGGCTATGTGAAATAGAGTCTTAGGTTTGGTTGAGTTGACATGAACAAGTGTCTCAAGCTCACCTAAGCTAACATGCATAGAATTATGACTTGGAGATTAATATGTGGTATTTAGTTTAAAATAATGGTATTATTAGTCATAAATTCACCATGAAAAATAAAAATAGGAATATATATACATAAATGTTACATTGGTAATATGAAGTAATGGAAGCAAAGGCACCCCTTCATAAAAAGAGTGTTTGACCCTGGCTGAGGGTCCCCAACCAACAAATAACAAGGCCCATTTATCTAAACCTGAGTGTCAATGAATGAAGTAAAATAATAAACACATTTTTACCATTATACCACCTTTTGTCACATGTTGATTGGTCCACTTAGCAGTCATACATGCATCCACATCACAATAGACATGTTTACCATTTTTATCCAAACTTTGACTAGCATTATTTTGAGCATACTATGCTTGTTTTATGCATTCCAATATGTGTTAGAAATATATTAAAATTATATTATGTAATGTACTAATTTTGGGATATTTTGGGAACTTATGATGCCCAAAAATGACTTCCAAATCAAATCTCCCTAATAAGACCCTTTTGGTCTCCAAAAGGAGAACAACCCACTAAATTTGCTAAATGGCTCTCTACATCACACCAAAGTATAGAAACCAAAATATAAAAGTGAAGGTGTTATGAATTTAAGCTATCAATATGAGTCAAATAAACTCCATTTCAAAAACACCAAGTTTACATCAGTAAAATAAGATGTTATAAAAAATTCCTACAAGAAATTAATTATCCAAATGAATACTAGAATGTGATTATGGAGAGTAAAACAGACTCTTTACCCATTCTACCAAAATGACCTATTACCCAAAATAGGAATAACACTAATATATTCTCTCAACCCTTACACTACATGAAGGCTAAGGTGTTCTCCTTGTTATATCAACATCATACAAGGGAAAATAAAGAGTTACATCAAAATAGTGTTATAAATAACTTAGGTACAAAAATGAGCTATAGGAATTGTAAAAAAAATTCAACACATGTATACTTGCATTTACAAATGTTTCCCATCTATAGGTCTTTAAAAGTACATCTACATGATGTGATTGAAAAACATACACATGAGTGTACAACATTACCAAAGATATAGGGGAATTAAATGTGTAAAATGTCAAACATATATGAGTGTAACTAATTTTTACATCCTAGGGTCATAAGTACACAATATATATTTGTCAAACTCCAGTGTCAACTTAAATAATTTTACAAATAAGATCCTCTTTACCAACTAACAAACAACTAGAAGTAATGGTAAGACATATAATAAATGTGAGGAGAAAACTAATAATTTTAAACCTATCTTGAAGTTTCCTCACTACTTACTTCTTCATGTTTCATACCTCCAAAACTCATCAAACTAAATTAGATTTCCAAAATCTTATCACAATGAAAAACTGAAATAGGAGATAGTAATAACATTCTTCAAAACACACGTTTATCAAAAATCCCTTTCCTAGATCCAATAGTTAATAATTTCCCTAAAAATAGTGTTTAAAGTGAATAAAATCATAATACTCAATACTATAATTATGTTTATCAAAACCATCCAAGTTAACCATTTTATCAATAAGTTTGTTCCCTCTTCACGGTTTCAATAAACTAAATAGAAGGTTTCATATTATTTAAAACTCTATCTTACTAAGAGTTAGATGATCCATTTTAGTTTTCAAAAGAATTTTAAAATAATTTCACGTCAAGGCATATTTTACTTCCAAGGTAACCCATACAAAGGATTTAAACCAAAATTATGTATACATAGCTACATTGAAAATATCTTATACCTCTTAAAAAACTATGATGTGCACATCTATTAAGTAATGGTTGGTTATTGTTTGGGTTTTAAACAACCTACTTTTTACTTCCTACAACACTTAACAAATTTGTGAAGACATACCAATTTATCAATCAATTAATACTCAATACGTAAAGTGTAAAAAATTGTTTAATATCCTAAACAATGCCTTATTGTCATTTCCATATCTTACCATGGAAACTAGTCTTTTGACTTGTTCCTATAATTAAGGACATAAGATCCCAAAATATGATTAGTTATCCAAAAATAAAGGCTACACAACTAGTTATAATTACTAAAATATTATTTCAATACCAATATGAAATTAGATCACCATCATTCCTTAATATACCCTCTATGTAAGAATGATAATATGATTTTAACTGATTCCTGTTGGATGTGCATCACTAAAAATGCCTTTCATTTTATCTAAATGTGTTGTAAGGTAGAAATTTTTATTCTCTCTCAAAACTATCTCACACCTTCAAGTGACAATGTTTTTTTTCATCATCTAGATTGAACCTCCAAGACTAGTGGTTTCAAAATCTTAGGTATTACAAGCTTACTTTATTTCACTATATTGGAACACCTTCCAATTTTATTTTTCACTAGCCAATCCTGCATGGTTAAATCAAATAGAAGAACAATACAAAAATATGATATCTAAAAAAATCCAAACTAAAGTATATCAACAATTGAAGTAAGTCTTGTATCAACCTACTCTAATACCAAAATTGATCCAAAAAATAAGATTTACCCCATTAGATAAATCAAATAGTTTTTAATAATTAGATACTAAAAATATATCAATTCCATTAAATACATAAAATTGGATGTATAATTCTTGGAATGAATGAAAGTGATTAAAAAACTTTGTAAACTCATTTCTTGATTTAAAAAATCATGTTTTGTGTCATTTTAAAACTTTTTGTACTTATTTTAGTGTCTCATTAATTCTTTCACAAAAATGAATTATAAAATTGAAACACATACAAACTGAAATGGAATTTGACATCTAACTTATTAATGGATTTCACCCTTTTAGGGGATACATCTCCAGGTTCATGAAACAATGAACTAATCCATTATAAATGACATAAATACAATAATTTAAAAACTTGCATCAAAATGGATTTTGGAATCTAAAAATAGTATTGAATCATACTATATGAATACTCTAATATGTTTAGAAAAACATCTTTCCTTAATTAACAATATTTGTACCTCATCTTTATGACTACAAGCATCAATTTCTCAATTAAGAGTGTTTAGAAAACTCTTAAAATGGGCATAATGACATTAGAGGAGTCTTGTTGGTTTCTAATAGTCTATAACTCCTTTAATTAACCTTGTAAATACCTTAATATAAAATCCCATGTCCAAAGGCCTTATAAAATGGAGGCAACATCCATATTACAAGCTTGGGTCTATGTGTCTACAAATACCTTGCATTGTATAACATTCACCCATGGCCCAAACACCTTAAAAATAGATACATTTTTATATTTGAGACTCTATGCTAGTAAATATATAGTCATCCTTCATGGAAAAAGGCCTTACACAATTGATGCATAGTCCTCACAAGCTCGAATCTATCTCTATGCAAATAGAACTTTGTATATATGCATAACACTGCCTAACTCATGGTTCAATGGTGAGTATATCCTTTTGAAATCATAAAACATGGGTTTTTAATCCCCTCAATCTTATAATTTAGGCCCAAATAAATGTTTTAAATATAAATAAGCCTATATGATACATATTTCAAAGCCATGGCCTAATGGTCAGGCATCTTAATTTTGGATCCTAAGGTCAAGGGTTTGAACATTAACTGATGCCTTCTCATTATTCAATGAGATAATAATCCCACATTCACTAGTGGAAAACATAATTAAGGATTGAAATAGCCTTGAAACTCTATACACATCTCATGGCTTCAAACATGTCCTTAGCATTTTTGAATAGCCCAATATTATTGGACCATATTTTGTTGATTATGGTTGAATTGGTTTTGAACCTTTGATCTCAATTATAATAATAACTTGAGGTGTCTAAATAGCTTGGTCACAGGGTATGTGAAATATAGTCTCAAGCTCAGTTGAGCTAGTATGAATAAGTGTCTCGAGCTTGCCTAAGCTAGCATGCATAGAATTCTGACTTGGAGATTAATATATCGTATTTGGTTTATGATACTGGTATTATTAGTCTCATGTGTACCACAAAAACTACAAAGAATCATATATATACAAAAACATTACAATGGTAATATGAAGCAAGAGAGGCAAAGGCAACCTTTCATAAAAAGAGTGTGTCAACCGTAGCTAAGGGTCCCTAGCCAAAAAATAATGGGGCCCATTTATCTAAACATGATTATCAAAGACCAGAGGTAAAAACCTAACACCATTTTAGCATTGTACTTTCATGTGTCACATGTTGATTGATCCACTTGGTAGTCATACATGCATCCACATCATAATAGACCTATTGAGGATTTTTGATCTAAACTTTAACCATTGGTATCTAAATCATACTATGTTTTTTTATGCATTCCAATATGCATTGGAAATATCTTGGAATAATCTTCCATACCGTACTAATTTTGGGAGATCTTCGAAACTTTTAATGGCCAAAAATGACCTCCAAATCATGTAACAAAAGTAATGCTTTCCAATTGTCCAATTTGAATGGTGAGGATCTCTATATTCCTATCAATGGTATGTTTATCAAGTATTATTATTAGGATACCAATCCTCTTATACATATTCATATTTTGATTCCTCTAAGTTCTATTGCACATGTTTGTTAGATATTGTTTTGGTTTAGTTGTTTGTTTTTTATTTCCTATTTTGTGTCTTATTTGATTATTTTATGTTCAATTTTGAAGGTTTGGATACTTTTAGAGTGCATTCTAAGTCTTATATAGTAAGATTATTTTGGATTATTTTAACCAATATTCTAGTCAACCCCTGTGAGTCTCTAAAAATGTTAGTGATTTGGCTTGTCAAGGCTAAATTCCAACCACTAAAACTGAAAACTTTTCATTGCACCCACCTATGGCTCTCCATGGTTCTATCATGAGTAATGATTTCTTATATTTTCTTCTTGAATTCATTTAAACATTTTTATATATGTCATTGAGTCAATTTTTTATCACCATATCTCCTATATGCCTTAGGTCCTTAGGTGATGTGCTTTATCATCATAGTGTTCATTAAGTATCAACTAAATGGAATATGTCTTAGTGTCTTGTCATTTTCATGTTTCTATTTCAATTGGTTTCAAGTATCACCATTACATTTGATAATGTTTAGATATCTTTGACAAATAATTTGAGTGGTCTTATGATCTAAAGTACCTTGATGAAGAGGGGTGACTATGGTAGCTGATGATTCACTATGAGTTTCTTTGATGTATCCAATATATTCAAGCATGATGGGATATAAGGATTAAAAATGGGTGATGAACATAGATAAAATCTTGATGAAGAAATTTTAAGAAGGTTATAAGGTACTTTTTCATGGTATTCATTAGCAATCTTCTTGTGAAACTATGTGTATGTTGTCTAAAACTAAAGGTTTTGGTCTTTAAATGTCAAATTATGATCTCAAAAATTCCATTAAATCATTCCTAATATCCTTAAATCACCCCATTGTCACAGCATTACTTTAGTCAATCATTTCTTCTAAAATATCTCTTCTACAATCTTAGAAGGTTCTTTGACAACCAAAAGGGATCCCACATGTGAAATCGGCTATCTTTTTTCTCTCCTTGGTGTATTATTTTCTTTGAAGATGATTTTGACCTATATTATTCTTCATGTTACCCTAAGATGATGGTTTGAATCTAAAATAAGAATAAATGAAGGAGAATTTATAGGTTTGGATAGTGTTTTCATATAGTATAGATCTATATTGTATGGATTTACTCAAGAGGAGTCTTGGAGATGAAATCAAAGTTGTTTATAGACACATGGTGAAGATATTATAAGGCTTGAAGTATTGATAAATCCAAAACAATTGTGTTTTTAATGGCCTGTTGATTAGCAGATTACAATATCACCTCAAGTTTTTGCTCAGTCTATATAGTAAAGAGAGAAAGCAGATATAAGATTTTGACCAAAGAAGCTAGACCTCATGACCATCCAATTATGGGTATTTGTTACTAGTTTTTTCTTTTTACATTTATAAATAAAGGCTAAGAAATTAAGGGTTTCATTCATTATTTGCATCTATACAAGACAATAAGAGTGGTATGGTTTTGTGAAAGTTCTATCTATTTTGAGTAAACTACTAATTGATCCTAGTTCTTTAGGTCTTAAAGAGACCTTCCATGGCTTCCCCAATAGTTTTATGCACATGAGTGAGTGAATATAGTTTAAGAACACATATAATACAAAATCTATAGTCTGTAGACAATTTTAAGGATAATTTATGGTTCATGAGGGATCTAAGGATAGCATGACTTATTAAGACTTGGATTTCAATGTTTCATTAATGGTAAAGGTTATTCCTTCAAGTGTTTCAAAGGTTCCTAAATATATCATGGCTCAATCACCCTCACATCCTCATAATCATAGTTTAGCAGATATTAAGTAAACTCAAAAAAATTTAAGGTAATTTGGAGATTCCTAGTTTTCTCCTTTCACAGTTTATACTAGTCCAAGTGCCTCCAAAATTTTATATCTTATTGATTTATATGTTAATTATTACCTAGTATCCTTAATGACTATTTAGGTATTATATTCATGTTTCATTTCACTCCCTATATCTCATCTCATTTTCATGATCTTACCACTACCATTCATCACTGTTGTAATCTTACAATTTCATATTCATCCTCTCATATAGCCTATTATCATCATATCATTGTTATCCATTCACATTCACGTCATGTATCCACTATTTTAGAAGAGTAAATAATGTTATAAACCATTATGGTTATGAAGATATGATTATTCAAAAGGACACACTAATAAAAAGGGATGAATGATCACATACAGCCAAGGCAAATTCAGTCAAGAATGTGCTTCATGAAAGTAGTAGTTTGAGGAGACTAGAAGATATGAATATCTCAATGAAATGAGGTTAAACTATCTCTATTAATTTAAATGAATGAATTGAATATGTTCATCAATAATATTTTTTACCTTCTCAAGTTCTCATTCTAATAGTTCGTATAGAGGTGTCTCATGATCACCTACAACCATGTTAAGAATAGATGAACCAAGTGAAATACAAAAATAACCTTGAGACCTTAATGAATATTTTGGAGTGAATAGATCATTTAAAACCCATGATTATCACTATGGTTAATCCAATATCTTATAAACAATATCATTAGGTTTATCTAAAGTTAATATCCTACAAGAGAGGCCTACAGTCATATCTACAAATGCACTCAGTCATAAGCCCAAAAGTGGGCAAAGAAATGATTGAATACTTCAAAGGTAAGTAAAGCTTTAAATTATGTTATGAACTATATGGAAACCATTTAAATTAATATATCATAGGTTAATAAGCTATATCCTTGACCTTATCAATGTCTAAATCTATATCAATCTGTAGAAAATATAGTGATCATCACCTATAGTCACACTAAAACATAATCATGATACCTTTTCCAAGAAGGTTCTATGTATAAGGTTTGAGAAAGATATAAAACATGGTTTTGGGGTTGTGATCAATGTACAGTAAAAAACGTCCATATGGTGAGCCAAGGAAACATTATCTAAAGTCATTCATGAACAATGACACCTAGTTAATACCCCCACTTCCACCTATGAGTCTTTTGGGGATTTCAAAAAGTTTGTTCTAAATAGGGGAGATAGAGGTTGTAGGAAAAATTAAAAGTTTTTGAGAAAATTCAAGGTTTAAATAGGCTCAAGGATATACTGTTAAAGCCTTAGACCCTAATCATATGACCAAGGTAAAGCTACAACTAGCTTAATAGAGCTATGCAGCCAAGTGGGATAACTTAGTCTTGATATAGGAGTAAAGATTTTATTTGTCAGGTAAAAAACATAAAGAGATGTTTTAGTATTTTCAAATCCATTGATGTATATATAGTTAAGTATTTATGAAGTAAAGCACAATAGAAACCATTTCTTAAGATAACTTTTATGTACTAATATTGTATTATGTATATGAGCAAGTAAGCATGTTGATGTGTTGGCAATGAAATTTGAGTAATCATGTTCAACCTTCCTTGAATATAAATCATGTTTAAAAGATGTTATATGCCTTGATTATCATGTGAAATGGCCCTATAACATAAAAACATAGTCAAACAAATTGTAGTATGTTTGTCTTCTAAAATTTATTGTTTAAGTATGAGAGAATATAAGGACTATGGTATGATGAGGTAATATAATTAAATAAAGATGATGACCCAAATTTATTAACACCCATAAATCACTTATACACATTTTTATAATCATGAAAATATCATAACATATCTTAATTGGTTAAAATTTAATAAAGCTACAATCATAGTCAGTGTATAAAGCTAGTTTTAAGGAGTTTGATGGTTTAAACCTTTATAGGTGGAATTTGTTGGGTGAATATTTTGTCATCAACTAACTGATGACAAAATGAGTATATAAACCATAGTACAAGGAGATTTACACTACAAAAAGTGTAGGTTTACCACATCTTAACGAGATAAATCTCTCTTCTCATCAAGGGGAGGTTCCCTAGGAAATACTTATATGTTATATGTATATATAAGTAAGCAAAAAAAAATACTCAGGGTAGTATAACACCATCCATCTCTCTTTTTTTAGAGGTGATGTCCAACGATCAAAAGAGAGAATTCCTGGTCGATAGCTGAAAGCATTTCTCTTTTTTCAGGAGTGGTATCCAGCACAAAGTAGAGAATCCCCTAAAGTAGTAACAAAGTCCACAAGGAAACCCACGTAAGCACAAAGTCTTATATTGCCTCCATTGATTTAGAACATGCGTAGCAGTAGAGTGAAATAAAGCACAAAGTCTTCATCTAAAACTACAATGGATAAAAGGATCACTATGATAAAAGTAGCTCAAAGTCTTTCTTTTGTATTTTAGAAACATCTTTAGATAATTTCAATACACACACTTTGCTTATTAAATCAAACAGATAAGAGATTATCAAGAAAGATAATATAAGAACTATTTCCTAAATAACACAAATTACTTCAACACAAAGTCTGAAATAAATTTGTTTCTCATTCATTCGATAAAATATGATTTACAAGTTGAGCACAAAGTCTCAAGAAGTGTCTCAATTTCAGCAGAGTTTTTGCTCTCAATTATCCATAGATACTTTTACAAAAGAGGTTCCCTCTATATATAGGGAGAAACCTTCAAAATTAAAAAAGATTAAAATATTAAAATACCTAGTCAAAGGTGAGTCATCTTTGACTTTGAGATATTTTTCTAGATTTTTTACATGTAATTACATATTACAAAATTGCATGCACTTTTACATGACAAAAGTGCATGAGAAGAGAGGAAGAAGAGAGAAATGAGAAATGGTTCAAATCTTGCCACCAAAATTCTTCAGATGAGAATCATACATGGTGATAGATGCCTAAATTCTTATACTGTCTGGCACAATAGTGTTCTTGAAGATCACTGTGGCCCTGATTGTAGCATCTTTCAATGTTGTGATTGCTTTGGCATGACTAGTTAACCTGGTTCTTAGGTTATCTAGAGTTAACTAAGTATCCAAGATGTTATCCATAGAAGTCATTAAAAACACTTTCTCTTCAAAATTCCTCTGGACCATACCTTTTAATTCTTGAATCATCTCTTTTGCTGAGAGAAATTGATTATCTCTGGAGGTGAGGTCACAAGGCAATTCTTCCAGTCTATTCAATAGGCCTATGTCACTTTTCTTGCTAGCATCTTTGGAAGACTTGAGATCTTTGATCAGCTCCTTGAGTACCTGAATCCTGTATATCAATGATTCCTTGATTTCAACATAGGAATCTTTGCTGGCAATGACGTCGATGGATTTTAAGGTGTGTTTCTTTAGATCCTTCATCTCTATCCACTTGCCAAGATATTTATCTATACTATCAATATCTTGAGAAATAAGAGAGATGATGTCCTCTAAATCTATCCTCACCTTCTTCATCTTGTTTGCCTTCTCAAAAACCTTTGCAAGCAAGGAAATTCCTTGAGTGTGCATCTTTTCAATATAATCTTCTAGCACTTTCCCTTTCATATAGGTTTTCTCTGCTTTTTAGATAATAGGGTTATCTATGGAAAAGGCTTTTGGGTTGCTACTTCAAGGGCAAGAGTGAATTTCTTGACTACTGAAGTCAATTACTCTACCTTTGCCTTAAGTAATCTTTCATCTCCTTTTTCTTGTCAAATTTTTAGACCATGATATCCATTACGGACTATAGATCACTCTTTGCACCCTCGTGAGTAACTTTCCCTAACACAACATGAGAAATGGAATAGCTACTCATGTCAAAACCCTCAAGGGTTGCATCTTATGGAAGTTTGGCTATCTCAAAAAATTTGTGCCCCTTTTCCTCAACTATTTTATAAAGGATCCTTGGTCTCTTAGGGGCCTTAGCTTTCACTGGCACTATCTTGCCAAAATCAAAGTCATCTATAGAGATGGATAACTTCTTCCTTTTGGGCATGAAAGTTGACAACCAAAGAGGGAGAGAAGAAGTACTTACTGTGGAAATAGTTCCTACAGCTGGTGTCATTGGGGTAATGTCTGCACTACTAGTGGGAATAGTGGGCACAGTGGGAGTAATAGGTGAAACCGTATCAGCCACTGATTGGTTAATGGTAGAGCTTTATCCTATATTAAAAGGAGAAGAGAGACTAGGGATGGAACCTAAAGAGCAAAGGACATCTCCAAAAGTTCCTTGAGGATTGCCAAACATAAATCTAGGAGAGGTAGCTCTAGAAGAAGAAACATTGATGGGAGAAAGAGGTGAAGGAGATGCCACATGAGATTGAGGTGGCAAAGAAGAAACACCTGAAAGTGGTTGTGCCCCTTCTTGGGAAGATAGAGGCTCAGTTCTCTAATGCTCTAAGGGCCTGTCATATGTCTCCATCTACTGAGCTGCTTGTTCTTGGGTGCTTTGTTCTCCAACCCCCTTAGCTGTTCATTATGGCTCCTTAACAACCTTCATTTTCTTGGACACAAAGATGATTCTAGGCTTGTGAGGCCTAGATGAAGAAGGAACATCACCTTTATTCTTAGTCCTATTCTTAGCCTTCTTCCTTATTTTTGCTTACAATTCATCCTCTGATCTTGTGACAAATTCCTTCAGCGTGGTTCATTTGGCCGCTAGCCAATCATTGGTGTTAGCCAATATTGGTTTAAATCTCTTCCTTAAAGAAGTCAATTGTTTTTGGGACCACTAAATTGGAGGAAGAGGAGAATTGGTGACCTTGTCAGCCAGGTATCTACTATTGATTATGTTCTTATCATCAACCAAATTAGAGGGAATATCTACAAGCCCTAGATATTCAATCTGCTCCAGAGTCAGCCTGTTGTAGTCCATCCTTTTGATTTCTTCCACCATTCTCAAGTCTACCCAGATGTCTTCAATCATAGTCTCATGAAATTGAGTCTTTCTTCTGATCATATCTTTGACACCCTTGTAGTCAAAATTGTCTCTTCTTTTAATCTGCTTCATGGTAACAAGTTGCATTTCTGTCTCCATTACTTTTGCTTTGGATACAATCAAAATTGAGTATCTACCAATTTCTATTGGGAACCTAAAACCTGGCTTTTTCAATTCCATTTGCCTAGTGTGTATGACAACAATTTGTTTACACAGCTCCATTAGGACTAACTTGTCAGAAATAAATTTGAAGAGCATATAGGGATAGCCTTAAAAAAAGCCAACCCACATATAGCAAAAGGAGGGGAATTGTAAAAACATGTAGCCAAACTCATTGACAACCATCCAAAATTCATCTGATACTCTTTTTTGTTCAAGCTAAGGATTGAAAAGGCACAAAAATATCATGAAGAAGGTGTCATTTACCCTCCTAAAATGATTGATTGATCCTTGTAGTGTTAACTGAGGGTAATATGAATAGACTAGGGTGGTTCTTCTATCTCCTTCAGTTGTCAAACCTAGAAAAGTTTGCATGGAGGCTACAATGTACACCAAGTATGAAGTCATATAGAACTTCAAAGTAGTATATATCTTGGTCAACTGCTCATGAAGAGTGTTGTTGATCTGCTCACCCTATAAGATAACTTGCTTCCCTTGTAGGATTATCTTGATGAAGGGATACATCCATTTATGGAATTGTGAAGAAAATGGTAGACCTTGCACTATGTTGAGAAGAGTAATTAAGTCACCAACTTCTTCTATGAAATCACTCCATGGAAAATTCCATGGCCACCTAGATAAATTGGTCTAGGGAGTCTTGAGCCACCTGTTATTCATCACCTTCTTTGCCCTCTTGGGATCCTTGTCATACTCTTTCTGTGCCTCAACAAAGTCAATTTTTAGTACTTCAGTAGCAGGAGGGCACATGAAGACTTTATTGATAAATTTAGAGTCCATCCAAATTATCATGTTATCACTGGCATCTGACACTAACCTGGTCTCTTTGTTGTAGAACTGGGTGCACTAGAGGATGAACTCTATGTGATGCATCACTACAAGGAAAGAGGTAACTAGATGGATGTTGCTCTCAATTATTCTTTTCATCTCTGAGCTCGGGGTGGTCACCTTGGTTCTGTCCATGAACTCAGCCATATCCACATGGCTAATATCTGTATCTCTAATATCATTGACATTAGAAGTGACCGAGGTGATTGGGAAAACACCTTGGTACTGGTACTTCATAGCCTTTGACTTCTTTAGAGAAGCTTTAGTCATTAGGATGAGCCTTGATTGAGTGGGTGCTGATGAATGAGGATCCTCAAGGGGTACTGCAATGATAATCATGATTGTGCAATTAGAAAAAAATGGGCAAATTAAGGAATTTACATGTTTGGGTGATCATGACTAAGGAAGGGCACTTGATAGGGCCGGGTTAGAAAGTGGGTCCAAAAATGAGAGGAAAAAGGGGAAGAGGCAAAAAAATGGGAGGGATGAAAATCTCTCTAGAGTTGGAGAAATTATAAAAAAAAATGCAAGGGCAATAAAATTTGCCACCCTAGCATGTGGGATGGTTTGCATGCATGGGCAGCAAATTTCAGCACCTGTGCATGTAAGAGAAAAAAAAGGGCATAGGCAGAAAAATTTCTCACCCATGCATAGAGGTGTAACAGTGGAAAATTTTTCCACCACTACACAGGGACTATATTGGCAGCAAAATTTGCCACCAGTACATCTCAGTCAGACAGACCTGCATCAACGACAAATTTTGTCACTGATATAGGTGTAACATGGGGAGGCACACAGTTAGGGTGGAAAGTTTGCCACCCTCTACAAGTAAGAATTGAGAAGTTCATGGGAGAGAAGGGAGGGTGGTGAAAATTGCTGCCCTAGCATGGGAGAAGAGAAGGCAGGCCGACAGGGTAGGGAGAGAAAAGGAGGAGGGCCGATTAGTCTTAGGGGAAGGACGCCAAGTTTGCAGGAAGAAAAGAAAACTAAAAACAAAACCTAAAGAGAGGAAAGGAAAAGAAATAAGAACGTAAAAATAAGGGCCCACCTAGAAAATAATGCACATTATGAGCTCAAATCCATTGAAACACACTTTTTCTCACTTTTTGGATCATCTAGAGGTAGAAGGCAGGAGGAGGAGTAGGAGGAATGAATCAAAATGGGGTGAAAATTAGATTAAATGGGGCAAAAATTGACCCCAACCACTCAATGCATGTGGCCATAAATGTTGTGCACAAAAATTGAGGCAGTGTAGGGGCGACAAAATTTACTACCCTTACACTAAAAAAAGGGACATGTAGGGGCGGCAAAATTTGTCACTCCTACATGTAAGGGAGAAAAGTGTAGGGGCAAAAAAAATTGCCACTCCTGCATTCCAGATGTAGGGGTGGCAAAATTTATCTCACCTACATGGTATGAAGGAAAAATGCAATGACGACAAAAATTACTGCCTGTGCATGAAAATAGAAGAAATAAGGCTAACTACTAGAAAAGAGAAATAGGTCACCTAGTCGCATCGAGAGTGTAACAATTTTCATGTTTTGAGGAAAACGTAATGAAAAGATGTTATGAACTTCGAATGGTGTCAGTTGAGCAATTATGAGAATGAGAAAAATGCATCTCAAAAAATGGACTTAGAGAGACAAAGGGTAAAATAGACAAGTTTTGTAAGGGGTTGTTCCAAAAATGAGCTGAGCTAATTTTTGAAACAATAACTAGATCCTATTGGGGAACTTTTATTGATTGAATCAATCAATGGGAGTAGAAACCAGTCTCTAAGTGCCTTCATCCAAGCCATTGGGCTATGGAGTCATGCTAAAAACAAAAGAAAACAAACAAAACTATACAAATATACAAGTGGATTCATCTAATTTTTCAAGGATTGAAAATCTTTAGATGCTGCCCACTATGGGGTATTGAAAATGGTGTTCCATCTTGATACTCTAGCAGGAAACTATTCTCACCACAGAGTTGTCGAATGGTAAATAGACCTCTCCATAAAGAGTCAAATTTGTCGTGCATTCCCTTTGGTTCTCACCTCTTGTCTCGCAACAAGACTTGATCTCTGATTTAAAAATCACAGACCTTAGCCCTTTTGTCAAAAAATTTCTTCACTTGATTCTAATGTGTCGTAATCCAGTCCACCACCATGGTTCAATGCTCATTCAATTCGGTTAGACACATGATCCTTTTGTCAATCAAATTTTTGAAGGTTGAATCTTTGATTGCTTTGGCTAACCTAAGCATTGGTAGTTCTAGAGTGATAGGTATCTCCGCATTTAAGCCATACAAAAGTTGAAAAGGTGACATACTTATGGCCCTCTTGGGTGTAATCCTATCTGCCCATAAAGCATCAAACAGTGCTTTGTGCCAAGTTCTATAATTATCATCTACCAATTTCCTGATAATAGTGACCAGGTTCTTATTACTTGATTCTGCTTGGCCATTTCCTTGTGGGAAATAATCTAAAGTGTGGGATAGGGTAATCCCATAATAAAAGCAAAATTAAGTAATTTCATGTGAACAAAAATATGTCACATTCTCTGTTACAATTTTGAATGGGACTCCAAATCGCGAAATGATATTTTCCTTAAAAAAATTGGACACCACTTCAGACCTAGCGTGCTTGGTTGGGATGGCCTCCACCCATTTGGTAAAGTAATCAGTTACCATGAGGACATAATCATGTCTGACACTTGAAGATGGGTTAACTATGCCAATGAAGTCAATACCCCACTATTGAAAAAGCTCTTAGATTATTACTGGCTTGAGGGGTAATGCGGCTAGTTTAGGCTTTTTGACAAACTATTGACATAATTCACATCTACGCACCCATTTGTAGGCATCTTAAAACAACGTAGGCTAATAGTACTTTGCTCACAAAATCTTGTGTACTATCATTGGTACAAAAAAATGTCCTCCATGGGCCAAATTATGGAAAGACTCCAAGAGTTTATCTTGTTGTACCTTATCGACACAACAAAAAAATGCCCCATCTAGGTTCCTTTTATACAGACCATTGTCTCACAAAACATAGCTAGCAGCCTTTAGTTTAACATTACATTTTTTCTTATTGAAGAGATGAGCAAGACACTCACCATAGGTCAAAAGATGGGTGATGTCAAAATACCACTCATCTGTAGTGGCAACAAAGAGGACCATAGGTATGCCTTCAATCTCTATTTCTTTATTTTCTACTCCCTCAAGAATGTTGTTGGCAATCAACTGACAAAGACCCTTTCCCCACATGAGTTTGGTAGGTTTTATGTCTAGATAAATCTCTTGAATCTTGGTAATCCAATTACCCATATTTTTACCAAACTCTTATTGAGTCGAAATAGACTTCACTATTGTATCAGGCACCAGAACCTCAGTGTGCAAGTTTAGGATATAAAATCTAAAAAATTTGACTGCTTTGACTATTGCATACACATGCTTCTCCATGTTTTAATATTTCAACTCGTGAGCCTTGAGTGGACAACTCATGAAGGAAATAGGTGATTCTATACCTTCTTGGTTCTATTGAACTAAAATAGCTAAGAGTGTACGTTCATAAGCATAAATGTATATTTTGAAGTTTTTGGTGTAGTTTGGACAAACCAGGATTAGTGCATGAGCAATCACTTCTTTAATGTCTTTGAATGTTGATTTGCCCTCTGCAGTCCACCTAAAGGTAGCATTACCCTTCATCATATTGACAATGTGGATATTTTTCTCAGTGAACTCAGGGATGAACCTTCGAAAAAAATTTACCTTTCCAAAGAAAGAGTGAACCATAATTTTATTGGTAAGTAGAGTAAGTTCTTGGATGGACTTGAATCTTTTTGAGTCAATTTTAATACCTTCTTAGGACACAATGTGTCTGAGAAGTTTCCCCTCTGTCACCCCAAAGATATATTTTTTGGGATTTAGAGAAATACCATTCTGATGACAGCATTCTAGTATTCTTTGTAAATGGTGGACATGGTCAAAACGATGCTTTGAAAATACCATCAAATAATCTAGATATACTATAATGAACTTACCCATTTCATCCTTGAAAGCAAGGTCCATCCCTCTTTAAAATGTGGTACCTACATTTATCAGACCAAAAGGCAATCTTCGATAGGTGAAGGTGCCCCAAGGTGTGGTGAAGGTAGTCTTATGCTGATCTGCTTTTCCAAATTCAACCTGATTATACCCTGAGAAACCATCTAGCATTGATAACATCTCTAAACTTGTTACCATCTACAGAACTTGATCCATGATAGGGAGAGGGTAGTTATCTTTTAAAGATAACTGATTCAAGTTTTTGAAATCTATGCAGATTTGAATTTCACCATTCTTCTTTTTCATAGGCACTTTGTTGGTAATCCATGTGGAGTGATGGATTGGGAAAATTATCTAGGCATCAATCATTTTTTGCATCTCAGATAAAATGGTACCTGATATTTTTGGATTATATTGCTTGGACTTTTGCTTGTAAGGCACTGAGTTAGCCTTAAGAGGAATGTCATGGTGAATTTCATCAAGCCTGAGTGAGTTTAGGTCATCATAGGAATATGCTAAGACATCTATATATTGGTAGAGTAGATTAGCAAGCTTGAATCTCTCCTCAAGAGTGTAGTATTTCCCAATGTTCACCATCTTAGGATCTCCCTTGGTTCCTAGGTTTACTTGATCAAAATCCTAGGAGGAGTTTGAATCTATTCACTATTGTTTGATGAACCTGTCAGGTTATCAAATAATTTCTCTAGGGAAACCAAGCCTTTGGGAATCTTATTCCCTTTAAGCTGTAGGAAATCCTCACATGTGTCCACATTCAATTTAGAAGGTGCCTCACATTCTTAAAGTTCACTGCCTTTAAAATGTAGTTGTTTGAAGCTATCCTTTTACTCCAAGAAGGTAATGATTTGATCATTATTGTTGAATACTTACCAATGGATGGAATTATCAGGTACACTTAGCCAAAAGACCAGTTTAATAGTGTACTTATCTCCTTTAAAATCTAGGTGGGGAACTAAGAGAGTAGCAAAAATAGCTAACGCATCCACCCAGTCATTGAATTCTCTCAGAACGGTAGAGATGCTAAAAGCATCAAAAATTTTAATTTGGTCCCAAACAAGATTATGGTAGTGGTGCAATATTTTATTCTTGGTTTGATAGAGGTTCCTTACCTAGAAAACCACCAATTTGGCATCCCCTTTAGCATGGATGAGTTTAATGTCTTTTTCTCTAACATCCTATAATCCAAGTAACAGGGATTCATACTCAAGTGTGTTGTTGGTGTTGTTGAATTGCAACTTTTAGGATAAAGGAACAATATCTCCTTGAGGAGATACCAACACAACTTCATCTCCTAAACTGGTAGAGGAGTAACTGCCATCGAATTCTAAGATCCATACCTCGTTAGACACCACTTTTTCTTTGAAAACTTCTTGATTTGGAGGAAGAGGTCTTTCCATGCATTTGTTTTGCTTTATCGATCCTCCCACTATGTCAACTGAACACATATCCAAGTTGTCACCTATAGGAGTTTCTTTGGATGCCTTGTGGACTTTGTTCATAGATAGGAAGTAGTTGCCCATGCTCAAAAACTCAAATAAAATTTGAGCTTCCAGTGCTGATGATCAGGTGACTACATATCTTGCCTCTTTTTCAAGAAGCAATTTATTCATAACACCTTGAATTGGTATCCTCACCTCTGACAAGTCCATGCTTAGCTCACCCCAATATCCTTGCAGAAATTCTACCCAAGCAGGATGCCATAAGAGGCTAAAACATCAACCACTAGAACCGTCATTTTATCCTCTTTTCTGGAAAAGCTGTGAATGCAAATTGGGCATATTTTATTTGACCAAGGAGTGGGAATTGTTTGTTTTCCATAGAAAAACACCTCCCAAAAGTTTTGATCAAAGTTAGACCAAAGGAATCTACCACCTTGGTAGGCATAACATTATCAGAAGCTCCAGAGTCTATTATGCAATTACTTAATTTGTAACCATTTATTAGCAGGGAAACATAAAAAGGTTTTATTTTCCTAGGAACAATAGGAGGAGTCACGACAAGATTATTTTGGGTGGATTTATCCTTGGGGGGATCATGAGTGGCTTTTGAAGAATCTTGTCTTATAGGGATGGCTTTATTTTTCACATATTCTGCCAACCTATCAAACTGTTCAGGATTGGCTCTCAAATATTGAATCTCTATCATCTAAATCTTAGTCTTTCTAGCATGATCAATTATATCAAATAATTGAAAAGAATTTGAGACAGAGGAAGAGAGTCCATCATTTGGGTCTTTAGTGGGTGTGGCACTGGTCTAAGCAATAGAGGTGGAAGATATGGGGCAGTTGGAGGTACTTACTTTTTTATGAGTTACCCGATCTTTTGATTAGGGAGGAAATGGAGTCCCTCATTTAGTGATGGAGACCACCAACTGAGGTTCTTCTTCTTTTCCTTTGTTAGCATGTGGAGCTGACTGGTTTTGAGATTTGGTAAAAATAGCATAAGATCCATCCAAACCTTCTCCTTTACTTCTAGCTTCGTCTTGGTAATCTAGGAAACCAATATTGGAGTCACCAGCTAGTTATTCTTCCTACTCTTCAAAGAGATTAACATCATCTTGTTGGTCTAACTCAGGTTTGAGTGAAAAGTCACATTCAACCTCTAGGTAACTAACTGCTAAATTGGCAGGTGCTTCTTCAATGGCAAGTTTCCCTTGAGGGGGAGGCAGGCGATTTGATTGCCCTTGGTTTTGGGCATCATTGCCCTGATATTATTGATTCTAGAATGTTCTCCTTGGCATATCTTGATAAGTGGGAATAGACATACCTTGGGCCATTTGTCTCTTCAAAGTTATCAGTTCATTTATCAATTTTTGAACCATAGGACCTGTAGTGCCTATAGAAGAGCTTTTAGTAGATGAAGAGAATCTATTTTTACTGGAGTCTTTTTTGATCTTACCTACCACAATAAGATCATCCTCAATCTCAGTAGCTAAATTTTGAGCCAATGCGAGATCCATAAGGCCAGCTCACCTCAATAGAAGACTTACTTTGGGAAGTTGTGAGTTGATAAAAAATCACTTAAGATTCTACAGTGTGGGCTAAGCGATGGTTGCAATCTGGTTCCTTAACTTATTGAATTTGGCTATGAAATCCCTTATGGGTTCTTGGGGTTCCTTTTTCATCTATGTAAGCTATGATAACAAGCCATGTGTATCTTTAACAAGTTTAAATCTAGCTTTAAATTTAGACTTTAGCGTATTCCAATTAGTTATAGTTTAAGCTTGAAGGTGGTAAAACCAATCCGTAGCAGTGCCTTGCAGAGTTTCTACAAAAAGTCTCACTGCTACATCTTCAAATTCCACACCAATTATGCTACATGCTATAGAGAAGGCAGTAATATGCTCATCGAGATGAACCTTCTCATCACCAAAAAACTTGGGAATTTTTTTTCTAGAACTACAAGGTAGTTCATGCAAGGGTGGGGTCAAATTAAGAGGACCAAAAGAATTGCCCGGTGGACCTTGAGCCATTATGATAGGATGATTAAATGGCAAGATAATAAATCTTGGTGGAGTCAATAAAGACAAAGCCTTACCAGTATTGAGGCTAGAAGCTTCACCAGGTATGGGAGATTTGGCATTGGTAGGAGGGAAGCTCCTAGTTCACTGAAGATGAGATGATGAAGGAGAAATCTCAAAATTAGTTTGTTGCACGAACTCAAATATAGGATCAACAATACCTTGAGCTCTCTAGCCTCATGTGTATGGTGGATCTACCAGAGTGTCAAATGAAAAAGGTACTGAAATTGCTTCAAGTTGAAGCTTGAGGCTTTAAAATGCATGTTCTATCCCCAGTGGAGTCGCTAAAAGTTATTCGGTGAATATTTTGTTGTCAACTAACTGATTACAAAATGGGTAAATCAACCATAGTACAAGGAGATTTATGCTATAGAAAGTGTAAGTTTATTACATCTTATTGAGATAAATCTCTCCTCTCATCAAGGGGAGGTTCCCTAAGAAATACTTATATGCTATATGTATATATAAGTAAGTAGAAAATAATACTCAGTGTAGTATAACACCATCCATCTCTCTTTTTTCAAAGATGATGTCTAAAGAGAAAAATAGAGAATTCTCGGTTGATGGCTGAAAGCATTCTTCTTCTTTCAAGAATGGTATCCAGCATAGAGCAAAAAATCCTTTAAAGTAGTAACAAAGTCCACAAGGAAACCCATGTAAGCACAAAGTCTTCCGTTGCCTCATTCACTGATTCGAAACACACATAATAGTAGAGTGAAACAAAGCACAAAGTCTTCACCTAAAACTATAATGGATAAAAAGATCACCAAGATAAAAGTAGCTCAAAGTCTTTCTTTTGTCTTTTAGAAACATCTTTAAATAATTTTAATACACACACTTTGCTTATTAAATCAAACAGATAAGAGATTATCAGGAAAGAGAACATAAGAACTATTTCCTAAATAACATAAATTACTTCAACACAAAGTCTAAAATAAACTTGTTTCTCATTCATTCGATAAAATATGATTTACATGTTGAGCACAAAGTCTCAAGAAGTGTCTCAATTTTAGCAAATTTTTTGCTCTCAATTATCCAGAGATACTTTTACAAAAGAGGTTCCCTCTATATATAGGGAGAAACCTTCAAAATTAAAAAATATTAAAATATTAAAATACCTAGTCAAAGATGAGTCATCTTCGACTTTGAGATATTTTTTTGGATTTTTTACATGTAATTACATATTACAAAATTGCATGCACTTTTACATGACAAAAGTGCATGAGAAGAGAGGAAGAAGAGAGAAAGGAGAAATGGTTCAACTCTTGCCGCCAAAATTCTTTAGATGAGCATCATATATGGCAATAGATGTCTGAATTCCTATACTGTCTGGTGCAATGGTGTTCTTGAAGATCACTCTGGCCCTGATTGTAGCATCTTTCAATGATGTGATTGCTTTGGCATGACTAGTTAACCTGGTTCTTAGGTTATTCAGAGTTAACTGAGTATCCAAGATGTTATCCAAAAAAGTCATTGAAAATACTTTCTCTTTGAAATCCCTCTAGACGATACCTTTAAATTCTTGAATCATCTCTTTTGCTAAGAGAAATTGATTATCTTTGGAGGTGTGGCTGTAAGGCAATTCTTCTAGTTTATTCAACAGGCCTATGTCACTTTTTCGCTAGCATCTTTTGAAGACTTGAGATCTTCGATCAACTCCTTGAGTACCTAAATCTTATATATTAGTGATTCCTTGATTTCAACATAGGAATCTTTGTTGGCAATGATGCCAATGGATATCAAGATGCATTTCTTCAGATCCTTCATCTCTATCCACTTGCCAAGATATTTATTTGTACTGTCAATATCTTGAGAAATAAGAGAGATGAGGTCCTCTAAATTTGTCCTCACCTTCTTCATATTGTTTATCTTCTCAATAACCTCTGTAAGCAAGGAAATTCCTTGAGTGTGCATCTTTTCAATATAATCTTTTAGCACTTTTCCTTTCATATAGGTTTTCTCTACTTTCTAGATAACAAGGTCATCTATGGAAAAGGCTTCTGAGGTTGTTGCTTCAGGGCAAGATTGAATTTCCTAACTACTGCGGTCAATTGATCTGCCTTGGCCTTATAGTAATATTTCATCTCCTTTTCTCTGTCAAATTTTTGGACCATGATATCTATTGCGGACTATAGATCACTCTTTGCACCCTCATGAGTAACTTTCCCTAACTCAACATGAGAAATGGAATAACTACTCATGTCAAAACCCTCAAGGGTTGCGTCCTATGGAGGTTTGGCTATCTTTAGAAATTTGTGTCTCTTTTCCTCAACCATTTTTGAAAGGATCCTTGGTCTCTTAGGGGCTTTAGCTTTCACTGGCACTATCTTGCCAAAATCAATGTCATCTATAGAGATGGCTAACTTCTTCCTTTTGGGCATGAAAGCTGACAACCAAGGAGGGAGAGCAGAAGTACTTACTATGGCAATAGTTCTTGTAGCTAGTGTCACTGGGGTAACATCTGCACTACTAGTGGGAACAACAGGCGTAGTGGGAGTAACAGGTGAAATTGTATCAGTCACTGACTGGTCAATGGCAGAGCTTTCTCCTATATTGAAAGAAGAAGAAGATAGACTAGGGATGGAACTTGAAGAGCGAAGGACATCTCTAGAAGCACCTTAAGGATTGCCAAACATAAATCTGGAAGGAGAGTTAGCTCCAGAAGAAGGAACACTGATGGGAGAAAGAGGCGAAAGAGATGCCACAAGAGATTGAGGTGGTAAAGAAGAAATACCTGCAAGTGGTTGTGCCCCTTCTTGGGAAGATAAAGGCTCAGTTCTCTGCTACTCTAAGGGCCTATCATCTATCTCCATCTTCTAAGCTACCTATTCTTGGGTGCTTTATTCTCCAACCCCCTTAGCCGTTGATTTTGGCTCCTCAGTAACTTTCAATTTCTTAGACACAAAGATGATTCTAGGCTTGTGAGGCCTAGACGGAGAAGGAACATCACCTTTATTCTTAGTCCTGTTCTCAGTCTTCTTCCTTATTTCTACTTGGAATTTAGCTTTTGATCCTGTGATGAATTACTTCAATGTGATTTCTTTGGCTACTAGCCAATCATTGGTGTTAGCCAATATTGGTTTGAATTTCTTCCTTAAAGAAGTCAATTCTTTTTGGGACCACTAAATTAGAGGAAGAGGAGAATTGGCAACCTTGTCAACCAGGTATCTACTATTGATTATGTTCTTTTCATCGACCAAATTAGAGGGAATATCTATAAGCCCTAGATATTCAATCTACTCTAAAGTCAACCTGTTGTAGTCCATCCTTCTGATTTCTTCCACCATTCTCAAGTCTACCCAGATGTCTTCAATCATAGGATCATAAAACTGAGTCTTTCTTCTAATCAAATCTTTGACACCCCTATAGTCAAAATTGTCTCTTCTTTTGAACTGCTTCATGGTAACTAGTTGCATTTTTGTCTCCATTACCTTTGCTTTGGCTACAGTCAAAACTGAGTATCTACCAATTTCTATTGGGAACCTAAAACCTAGTTTTTTTAGTTCTATTTGCCTAGTGTGTACGATGATAATTTGTCTACATAGATCCATTAGGAGTAACTTGTTAGAAGGAAATCTAGGGAGCATATAGGGATAGCCTTGGAAAAAGCCAACCTGCATATAGCAAAAGGAGGGGAATTGTAAAAACATGTAGCCAAACTCATTGATGACCGTCCAAGCTTTGTTTGATACTCTTTTTTGTTTGAGCTAAGGATCAAAAAGGCACAAAAATACTATGAAGAAGGCATCATTTACCCTCCTAAAAATGATGGATTGATCCTTGTCGTGTTAACTAAGGGTATTATGAAGAAACTAGGGTGGTTCTTCTGTCTCCTTCAGTTGTCAAACCTGGAAGGGTTCACATGGAAGTTGTAATGTACACCAAGTATGAAGTCATATAGAACTTCAAAGTAGTATATACCTTAGTCAACTGCTCATGAAGAGCATTGCTAATCTACTCACCCCAGAAGATGACTTGCTTCTCTTGTAGGATTATCTTGATGAAGGGATACATCCATTCATGGAATTATGAAGAAGATGGTAGACCTCACACTCTGCTGAGAAGAGTAATTAAGTCACCAACTTCTTCTATGAAATCACTCCTCAAGAAATTTTGTAGCCACCTAGATAAATTGGTCTTGAGAGTCTTGAGCCACCTGTTATTCATCACCTTCTTCTCCCTCTTAAAATCCTTGTCATACTCTTTTTGTGCCTCAATGAAGTTAATTTTTAGTACTTCAGTAGCAAGATGGCACATGAAGACTTTATCGATAAATTTAGGGTCCAACCAAATTATCATGTTGTCACTAGCATCTGACACTGACCTGGGTCTCTCCATTGAAGAACTGGGCACACTGGAGGATGAACTCTATGTGCTACACCACTATAGGGAAAGAGGCAACTAGATGGATGTTGCTCTCGATTACTCTTTTCATCTCTGAGCTCGAGTTGGTCACCTTGGTTCTCTCCATGAACTCAGCCATATCCACATGGCCAATCTCTGTATCTCTAATGTCATTGACATTAGAAGTGACTGAGGTGATTGGGAAAACACTTTGGTACTAATACTTCATAGCCTTCAACTTCTTTAGAGAAGCTTTAGTCATTGGGATGAGCCTTGATTGAGCTGGTGTCGATGAATGAGAATCCTTAGGGGGTACTATAATGATAATCATGATCGTGTAATTAGGAAAAAATGGGGAAATTAGGGAATTTGCACGTTTGGCTGATAATGACTAAGGAAGGGCACTTAACAGGGATGGGTTAGAAAGTGGGTCAGAAAATGAGAGGAAAAAGGGGAGGAGGTGAAAAAATAGGAGGGATGAAAATCTCTCTAGAGTTGGAGAAATTGTAGAAAAAAATTCAAGGGCAGTAAAATTTGCCACCCTAACATGTGGGATGGTTTGCATGCACGGGAGGTAAATTTCACCTCCTGTGCATGTAAGAGAAAAAAAAGGCAATGGGTTGGCAAAATTTTCCACTCGTACATAGAGGTGTAATGGTGGCAAATTTTGTTATTGCTACATGAAGACTGTATCGATGGAAAAATTTGTTGTCGGTACATCTCGGTCAGATAGACCTACATCGACGGTGAATTTTGCTATTGATACAGGTGTAGTGTGGGGAGGCACACGGTTAGGGTGGCAAGTTTGCTGCCCTTTATAGGTAAGAATCAAGAAGTTCATGAGAGAGAAGGGAGGGCAGCAAAAATCACTACCCTAGCATGGGGGAAGAGAAGGTTGGCCAATGGGGTAGGGAGGGAAAAGGAGGAGGGCCGATCGGTTCTTAGGGGTAAGACGCCAAGTTTGGAGGAAGAAAAGAAAACTAAAAAACAAAACCTAAAGAGAGGAAAGGAAAAGAAATAAGAACATAAAAACAAGGGCCCACCTACAAAATAATGCACGTCGTGAGCTCAAATCCATCGAAATGCACTTTTTCCCACTTGTTGGATCGTCTAAAGGCAGAAGGCAAGAGGAGGAGTGGGAGGAATGAATCAAAATGGGGTGAAAATTAGATTAAATGGGGTGAAAATTGGATTAAATGAGGGTGAAAATTGACCCCAACCACTCGATGTATGTGGCCATAAATGCCACACATGAAAATCAAGGCAGTGTAGGGGCGACAAAATTTGCCACCCTTACACTAAAAAAAAGGGACATGCAGGGGCGGCAAAATTTACAGCTCCTGCATGTAAGGGAAAAAAAGTGCAGGGGTAGCAAATTTTACCACTCCTACATTCCAGATGTAGGGGCAAGCAAAATTTGCCGCTCCTGCATGGTATGAAGGAAAAAATGCACTAATGGCAAAAAATTGCCACCTCGTGCATGAAAATAGAGGAAATAAGGCTAACTATTGGAAAAGAGAAAAAGGTCACCTGGTCGCATCGAGACTGTAACAATTTTTCATGTTTTGGGGAAAACATAACAAAAAGAACATTATGAACTTTGAATGGTGTCAGTTTTAGCAAATACGAGAATGAGAAAAACCCATCTCAAAAAATGGACTTAGAGAGATAAAGGGCCAAAATGGACAAGTTTTCATAGGGGGTTGTTCCAAAAATGAGCTAAGCTAATTTTTTGAAAACAACAAAATTAAAGATCTCAAAATTGGTAAAAATTGTCCTTATCACTAGATTAATCTTCCCATTATATCCTAAACATTTTTAAAATAATGGAAACATCCACTATTTTATCTTAAAATTTCCTAAGCCATCTACAATCAGTAAAGGAGTCAAGAGGCCTATTTGAGGGTCTATAAATAAGATAGAAGACCTAGGAATTCATGTTTATGTTTTTAAGAAAGGAAAGATGATTATAAATCCTTACACACTCTATAAAATTTATTACAATTATAATTTCATGCCAATATTCCCTTAAGCGTTAGCATATGTAGATAGGCCTTAAACCCTTAAAAAACCTTGCCACCATTTTAAATTGACCTAGGATTTATTTTCACATGATGATGATTGGAATGGTGTGGAGTATTTTAAATTCCTAAGGGATTTTTTGGAGTGAAGAGAGTGTAACAAACTTGTCCTTTTGGTTCTTAAACTTCTTTCTACTTGCATAGTCTAGATAATCAGTCAAAGCACCTTTTCACTACATACATATCTTGATGGATCTTTTCCATGGGAGCTTCAGATAGTCAGGGTAGTTGGACTTAGTATAATTTAAATTCATGTAAATATTTTTTTTCATTATGTGTCCATAAAATTTGAATCATTACTAAGTGTTTTAGACCCCTAAAAACCCTTACCAAACCCTAAAGGATACTTGATGGAGTAAATATTCCTCAAGATGAATTATAATGAAGTGTTTGAGACATGAAATAGTGTTTGTGGTCTTCCTAACTCTCATGATCAATGTAATAATATTTTGGTTTAGACCATGTAGAGGTCATGATCTATGGGACTACTCCAAAGAAGGCTAACTTGAGCATGTAAGCAAGGTAATGAAAGGTGTTTTTCACATACAATTAGTTACTATTGTAGTATAGAATTTCAACCTTATGGGAAATTTTTTTTAGGGCATCTCAATCCCAACTAAAATATTAGAACTAACCTCAGGCTATGGGTATCTTGTAGTGAGGTTGAACCTCTAGAGAAGGTTGGATTCCTCTTGGTAGATCATCCAAACTAATCATTTTACTTTGAAAAGGGATAAAAATGGGGTATATGATGACTAAGATCACAAAAAGGGTGATAAAACAAATTAATTGACACTCACATAAGCTTGAAATAAACACTAATTTAGCATAAGACAATCTTTTCTCACATAATCTCATAAACTAATTAATTTTCATAAGTATTTATTAAACTAGGTTTACTAATCAATACATGAAGTAAAGAGGAGTTACAAAACTCACACCAAGAATCCATTAATGGTGGAAAGAGATCATTTTCATACTTTCAACTAGCTTTAAAACACCTAAAAATAGGCAAGAAAGAATGATAATGGACATGGAAGAACACTTCTTCACAAATCCATCATAGACAAGCTTGTTAAACAGAAGTTAGAGGCAAGATATATGTGAAAATTGATATTTATTACTTCAAAAGGTATTTATTACAAATTTTAATAGGGATTTTCCTTGTAAAATAAGAATATCTTTTACAAATGGGGAAGAAATGGGATATATAGGAGAAAGAGGGAAGAGAGAGAAGAAACAAGCAAACATAATTCAATAAATGAGACACAACCACCATTCATGGAGTCTCAACCACCTTTGGATCAATTATAACCCATCCTTAAAAAAATAACATGGATTAGTATAAACAACCTTTAATCCCTCTCATTGACTTAGAAACACACTAGAAGACAAAAGTTTTTGAGGATGATGATGTCATGATCCAATCAAAATGGAAAAGTCTCCAAAGACTTTTAAAACCCATTGAATGATCTACTTGCTCCTCCCAACCTCAAAACTTCTCTTGTTGTACTTCTATGCCCCCCTCCACTTGTTCTTCTATAATATTCTAGGCAAAAGGTTAGTTGACTTAGAATTTAGTGCTTAACTAACCATGGAGGTTTTTTTTTGGATTTTTATTTTTGATGTTTGATTCTATTTCTAACTTGATTTTTCTCCTCAAACCTGAAATAAACTCCATAAAACCTACAAATCTCATAGACCCCATTGATGGAGGTCACAAACTTGAGCCCTCTTCAACAAGCTACCTGAAACCTACTCTTAAGGCCATTTGGTACCCTAAATACCACTTCTAGACCTATAGAAGACCTACATACCTCTCTTTCATGCATATTAGGAATAAAATTAAGATTTGTACAACCTAATGTAACTTCAACAATGGTAGAAATCAACATTTAACCTATAACATCTATAATATGTCAAAAAACTAGGTTTTTGACACTTTAGCTTAGCAAGGTATCATAAAAACCCTTGTGAAGAGGTCTAAGTGATATATAAATATGATTTAGGTCCCATTTGTCCTCTTCTATCATTTTAGACCATTTATCTCTTTGAAGACTTATAAAATTAAGTATTTTGAGCCATTTTGGGCCTCCTAGGCACCCAAACATGTCAAATTCTTCTACAAAATAGGTTTTACATGGACTTGAGGGGTCCTCTACACATTATGGGTGGTTTTAAAGTCATCATTATCCATATTATGGACATATGAGTCTAAAAACACAAAACTAGTCAAAAACCTCCTTTGGTAGCTCAAACAAGCTCACCTTCAAGGTGATTGGTCATGCAATGTGGGCTTATTTTCCACCACTTCTTTACATTTATATATATTCCATATACCCCTTTAATATCACTAAAAATATTGGGCTCCCATGTAAAAGGTGTGAAAAGATACATATGTAAAGATATTTGTATATAAGGTTTATAAGCATTCTAGACATGCTTACACTCTTAGTAATTATTCATAAAAATCAGGCCATTAAAAAAAATTGATTTCAATTACATTTGGGTATTCAAAATATACTAGAATCACTTGGCCCAACTCTTCATGGTATAAAAGATACAATTATTTGAAGAAGCGTTAAAATTGGGTATCTTAGGCCTAAAAATCTCAAATTATTCCAAAATACCAATTTTACCTTCCTTCTAATCTTCCTTGCTTTAAATCACCTTCATGACACATATAACATCTCATAACACCTTTTCAAATGATCAAAAACCAACATTACTCTTTATATGATTGAGATTGCCTATGGGGTTCAAAGCTTGCCTATAGGGTTTACATGAAGTTTGGAGTATAACCACTATTTAAAGGTGTTTAAGGGTCTTAAAAACATATTACCATGCTTTTAAAATAATTCTCTAATCTTGTAACCCTCAACCACACCTTTAAACTCAAAGAAGCATGCCTGCTCCAATGGTGACCATTATGAGATAGAGGGGACTGTGTATAAATAGTGGCCACATCCATTTGTCACATTAAATTAAGGATATTATTTATAGTTATAATAGGTCATTATTACAAATCCTACCAATTTTAAAGTCTTTTAGATGTGTACTTTATCCTGTACACCCTTTTTAACCAAAATTTACCTTGAATTGCCTTCATGCTTCCTTCATGCCTAAACTTTTCTTTCATCAAAAATTTGATTTAAATCTTTAATTTTATCACTTATATAGGATAACATATGTTTTCAAAAAAAAAATTGGAAGTACCACAATGGGTCCTGCGCGTGCACACCCAAAATATTTGAAATCAGCTGCTATGAACTGAGCGGCTGGTGAGGCTATAGTTGCCGTTACGGAGGAGGTTTCTTCGGTCAGTAGAGGGAGGAACCAGAATACCCCCAAAGGGATTTCTACTATGGGGATTGAAGATATTACTACCGTGCATCCGGCCTATGTTCCTGGTTCAAGGCAGGGACCTAGAGGGAGAACCTATGCAGATGTGGTGGCCTTTGAAGTAGATATACATGATGCTCTACCTCATACAACACCTGTACCTACCCGCGTATCGCCTGTAAGTGCTTTAAAACCTATTAGGGTAACTCTAGACCCTGAATTAGCATAAAATATCTTCCAAGAGGAAAAATGGTTTACCTCTTATGCTGCCATATTTTGTTTCTGAGGTTTTTGGCCCTCTTTTGTAGATCTACAGAACTGGATAGCCAAGAGTTGGCTGCAAATTAAAGACAGTCAAATCCTGCCTTGCGCCAGGGGTTTTTTTATAGTAGTATTTCAAAGCCCTAAAGATAGAAAGTCTATATTGTGTCACAATAATTTTTCTTGGCAGGGCAGATTTCCTCTTATGGCCAAACCTTGGCATAAGGATTTTAATCCTCTCTCGGAATCCTTTAACAAGATCCCTATATGGGTGCGGCTCCCT
The DNA here is from genome assembly GCA_037957365.1 of Torreya grandis. NCBI lineage: Eukaryota > Viridiplantae > Streptophyta > Pinopsida > Cupressales > Taxaceae > Torreya > Torreya grandis. The sequence goes on along the minus strand of JARHVA010004369.1, from coordinate 95,807 downwards.
TATCTTCTGATACATTTGTGGCAAGAGGCAGTATATAAAACCATAGGAAATGCAATAGGGGAGTTTTTATATGAAGAAGACAGTTCGAAGAGTTACCACTCGACTTGTGCACAATTTTTGGTTGATCTGGATGTTTCAAAGGGCCTTCCTGAGGCAATTTGCATTGATTCCCCAAGGGGTACCTGGACACAAATCTTGGATTATGAGGGGATCCCCTTTCGATGTAGGATGTGTCACCAGACGGGACATATTGCTACTTATTGTGGTGCTGGGAAAACCATCCCCAGACGTTCACTTTCTTGGTGGCCAAAGGATCTCTCTGAACATAGCATGGACAAACAACCTCTGGAAACAACAACAGAATCTGAGACCGAGAATGAGGATAGGTTGCAATCTAAATTGGAAGATGAAGAGGAATCACTAGAGAATCATTCAAATGAAGCTTCTGAGGAGGCTATAATTAGTGATACAGCTGAGCCTGAGGAGGAGGTGGTGGTCTCTTCCCCTATTTTGAAGGATCTCTCTAAGAGCCAGACTGTGTTTGACTTTCATAAGGAGTTAATGCCTACTAGTGTCCAAAGAACAGTGTCTTCTGAGGCATGGGTTGCTGAGGCAACTAAGGTAGAGGATGGGTGGACAGCAGTTAGAAGAAAGAAGTCTAAGCCCTTGGTCCCTCCTCTAGATATGAATCTTCGGTCATGCAAAAAGAAAAATCTTAACTTAAAAGATTCATCCAAAGTTCCATTCTACTGAGTGGTTTTTTTGGGGGCAGTAAACTGGTCACTTTTTTGGTTTACTGGTTACTAGTCTGGAAGTTTGTTTAGCATGCTATTCCAGTTGGTAAACTTTCAGATCAGTGTTTTGACAGCTGTGTTTTATGGTCTTATTTGTTGGTAACAGGTCCTTGTAAAACCTAGTTTTGGTTCTATTCTGTAATTAGGTTCTTTTGTTAACCTGGTTGTGCTTTAAGGTTAATTTTTCTCCTTGTGTAGGGTTTCGGGGTCCCTTTAAAACATTTTTTTACCATAATCTAAAACATATGTTTTCAAAATCATATCATACCATTTTAAAACATCTCCAAGGAATAAACTCCTTATTATCACCCTGAACTGATAAAATTTCAATTAGCCTCTAATGGTTGCCTTCTTGATTACAAGAGGTTTGTGAAATAAATAGGGTGTTTTCACACTTTATAGTACCTTTGGGATATTATTTTATGTTTTTCAAGTCATGTATACTAGTTTTACAAAATTGCATGCTTTGACTTGACCTGTAGATGCCCCAAAATGATCGATCCCTCCTAAGCAGGCTCCAATGTTGATTGTGATTAGACATAAGGTTTATTGTAATAAAATAGTGAATATTTCACATTTAAAAAAAACATAAAACATATTTTTAATAATTATTTTATGTCATAATTATCCTTTCCACCAAATTCCATGATTAGATCATGCATATTTTGGCCTATAGGCCCATTTTGCCAAAAGCTAGTGGCATGTGCCTACTTGGTCAAATTTCACGACTGAGTTTTCCTCCTTTTTGAATTTATTTGATATATAAAAATGTGAATTTTATTTAATATTTCATGAAACCTCCTTTATATTATTCCACCCTTCATTTTTTTCCTTTACCCTTATGCAACTCATGTATGACTGAAGTTCCTTCAGGAAAATCCATGGATGCTTGAATGCTCAATGATGTAGGTGATGGTAATGATGAGTTGGGATTATTTAAATATGTTATTTATAGTTTAATATACTATTAATTATTATTATTAATCCCCTTCCTCTCTTAATATACTTATTTAAAAATGAAAGCCTTGTGGACCACCCTCACACTATCAATGCCAACTTGAAAAGGAACATGTGTATGACAAGGCTATAGATAGAGATTATGAGGTGAATTTGAATTTTAAAACATAACTTGGTGACCTATATATATTTATAATTATCCTATTATATCATGTTATCTTGATACATTCTCACAAATTGGATGTGAAATCTTCTCTATATACCATTAGTCCTTAACTAGCATAGTAGTTTATAAATAAGCCTTTAGCCTCATGTGGTTGTAGGTTACTAATTTTTAGTTTGAGCCTAAATGAGATTCATATTTTAGATTCCTTTCATCATTATTATACCTCAATAAATTCTATGAATTTATATAGACACTTCATACCATCATGAAGCTCTATATGATCACTATGCTTATACACTCCTCATATTGGAGAAAAGTCTGCCTACTAAGGCTGAAGATGTATATACATAGGGCGTATTGCTATAGCATTATTTTTAAAACTTAAAAAATTAAATTTTATTCATACATCATATTTATTCTCATAAAACATCCTCCTAAGTATGAACTCCTTAAGAACTTTATATCCAGTTTCCCAAACACTACTTGGTTGTAGGTGAAATTTTATGAAGGTCGAAGGTGTATTTTGAGCCTTTCTGTGTTATAGGTCTCCTTGGAATTTAAATTTGATTTTTTAATTTAGCTATATATATTAAATATCTAATATAAATGCTCTTGATGATCTCTTTATGATCACATTAGCCCACTTGAGCCTTAAAAGTCTTAAGACTACCAAGTAGGCCTTTTTAAGAATAGCACATGCCTGTAGGTGCATTTAGGGTTGTAGGTATACATTGTTGGATTTAAATATATTTTATAGTAATTTTTGTCTCAAAAATTATGTCTAAACTTATTTATCATCCATCATATCTTCTTTGACATACTCTTAAATGTTCTAATCCTTTCAAAACAAGCCCATTCTTTATGACAAGTCCCAATAACCTTATTTCATGGTTTGATCAAAATAAGACCTACAGGCTGAGGCCTTTAGGCCATCCCTTTTCCTTATGATAATATAAGCCACCTTGGATCACATCATAACCCCTAACCTTGATGTTATTATCATCCAAATAGTTCCTATATGACTACTTGGTGATGATCCCTAAGACATCCATTAACCATGCAACCATTTGAAGGCTCATATATCATTGTTACTTCATGGTTGTAGGAAAGAATGAGGTGTAAAGAATATATAAGTAGGTTTTGTATTCCCTCCATCCATCATTATTTTTTGTCTTGCTTTGATCTAACTAATCTTAAGGCATCAACTCTCTATAGTCCACTATCCTTTCAACCCTACTACACTAGCTTTAGGAAAGCCTATAAATGGTTGTAGGTACATTGAGTTAGCTATAGGATACCATTGGATGTAAAACCAATAATTTTATTGGTTTTGATTTAATATCTCACTTCTCTTATCTGACTAGTTCCTCAACACTATCTTTCTCTTCTAAAACTTACCAAAACCTCTACTTTCTTGGTTGCCTAGGCTTATCTACTAGCCTTTTTTGGGTAAAATCATTCTTGTACAGATAAATGTTGGTTCACTAAGATAAATAAAGATCAATTTTAACAACCCTCTATTCTTTTCTTTCTTCCTACTAGGTTTCAAAACCCAACCCACCTTTAGACACCTTTTTAACTCCCTTTTTGGTCTCCATTACGTCTTATTAGGTATTGTTTGAAACCCACAACACGTAGTCCTCTCATTTAGTTTTTACATGTTTGTAATAGGCTCAAAAACACCAAAATATATTTACTTACATCATATTCTACCAAGTGACCAAGTTTCATAAGGTTTTATTGGTTGGAATTCTACTTATAATGTTTGTTGTCTTAAAACCCTACACAATCACCCTACATAGGTTGAGAGCATGATAAATTCATTTTTATCAGTTATAAAGAATTTAAAAGGACCAAAAATTCATCCCTAGATCTTTTTAAACTTATTTCAACACCTCTAATAGGTTATAACCTTTCATTGACTTTCACATGCTCAAAATGAACCAAAACACATATTTTAGTGCACCACAATTGACTATGTTAGGCAAAGGAGGTTCCAATTTTAAATGTTTTTGTTTCTATGGGAGTTTAAAATGGTTTAATACTTTAAATATGTTTATACAACTACTATATCACTTTACCAATACTTAAGGATCCTCTATTATACCTATTAGAGCCTCTTCCCCTCAACCTTCCTCTCATGCCAAGGATAGGCTCATTAGGGTGGCTTTAGGTATGCATCTAAGGGTGAAATTTTATGATTAATATATCTTAAAATCCCTATTGACTTAAATTCCTTTCCACCTTATAATAATATGTGCATATACCTTTAATAAGGTCTCTTTCACCCCTACAACCTTCCTCTCGTGACCATGTTTAACTATACTATTACTTGTTGTAGGTATTTATTAAACAGAAAACCAATTAATTTATTGGTTATTCATGTGTTAAGAGACTCTTAAGATGGTCATTTCACTATGGAAGTGGTCCAAATATTATCAACTTCAAAACTTTTTTCAAACCCTTCGTTGCATACTCTCTCTTGACTATAGATAAGACTATTGACTATGTTTTCTTACTTAAAAGAGGCACCTATATGTACATGATTTCATGGTTATACCCTAAACATAAGGATTTTAGACCTTCTTAGAGTTCCCAATGTCAATATATAGTCACTAAAATTCATTCACCTCATTTTTAGGTTATGTCACACCTAAAACACTATGTTCAAGCTCACAGTCAACTATAGTTGAACACTAATGGCATAATAGGGGTCTTGCAAGTGTGTATTCTCCTTGAAATTAGTGTTTCATATCCTTGGATTCATTTTTATTTCTTTTTAATCAATTCCCAATGGAAAAGATATGATTACAGGCTTAGTAGACTATCCACAGGGTATGTGTCATGGCTAGTGAGTACTTACAATTACATTGTAGGTGGATATTATAATGGAAAAGCACCTATAGGTGCATGTTATAATTCTATACCTTGCATATAAACTTTTTATTGATGACCTTTATACTCTATCAGCTCAAAAAGACCACTTAATAGTAATGCATGCTTCCATGTTGTAGCTTTAGGTGTAGATGTTGGTTTGAATCTCAAACCCTATAGACAAATACTAAAGAAATGCAACGAATATTTTCATGACTTTGAGGACTTCAAACATTACTTTATTATAGTCACACACCCACCTCCTTTTTCAAGGATCTTCCCCTATGATGGAGCTACCAAATAAATGAATTTATATTAATCAAAACCCCATGCGGCATTGATATATATTAACTCCAAAATCACTTAGGGCTTTGTTATAGAGATTTTAGGGATTTTATCCCTAAAGCTCAGTCCCTCATATGCATGTAACATCTTTCAACTTATCTGCCACCTTTGGATTTAAACATTATTTTCATGGCATATTCAACACATACAAAATTTATGAGGGTTTTAAATTGTGTCAAACTCTTCTATGACCATGCTCAAACTTCTGTGTAAGACCACTTGTAGGTGTATATCTAATGTATTCAGGTAGTAACTATGAACATGGGAAATGTTCATGGAATATGAGAATTTAATGAGTTATGGATCCTCAATCAACTTTAAAATTGACTCTTTATACCATGCAAAACATCATTCAGTTCCAATACTCCCTTTCAATGTGATTGGCATTTCTGATACACCTATAGGCATCCAATATGTTGCAGACTATGCAGTGAGGGTAGTAATTAGACAATAAACATGATATGTGGATCTTATAACCAGTCTCAAGCCTTATCCAAAGACCTAAAACTTATGTTTTTCACCATGAAGATTTTAAAACAAGTTTCAATGTTCCCATTCAATGTTCTCAGCTTCTTGTAGGTGTTGATGCAGTTGGATTTAAGATAGTGAATGAAAAAATGAACTATATACATAGTGAAATGGCATTCAATAAGATTCATACTCTCTCAACATATTTAAATGGAGTTCACCACACTATAGATCTTGAAATAAGATCAATTTTCCTTTCCAAAATGATTGCTTTTCTCTATAGCACTTTTATGTACTCATTCATTGTGTATGACTGTATGAGAGATTTGCATTAACTATCACAATTTTTTATGTCATTTGAGAGTTTGGATTAATGTATTATGCTCCAATAAGGTCTCCCATGACTTGAAGACTCTTAAAAACATCTCCATGACCATACTTAGAGCTCAAAACACTATTACCATAAGTGGGAGTAAGCAAAGAGGTGAGAAAACATGTTTGCAACTAGACAATGGTGGCCTCATCTTACAATCTAATATTTTTTACTTTGTTTTGGAGTTATTATTGAGTTTCACTCAACCTTAAAATATATTTAGACTCCTTGGAAACATTCTTGATCTTTCCTCAGTCTATTTAGGCTATAGATGTCTTTTGTATGGTTTGGGATTGAGTTTAGGCCTTAAGAAGGTCACCAATTATGAACTAGATCATTGTCCTATAGGTGAAAACCAATTACTTTATTGGATTTATATATGTTTGAACTTAGTAAGAAGAGGCAATTAAGCCAAAACCCCCAAAGGTATAACCTCCTTTCCTTCCTCCTCAAACTATGGCTATAGATTAAGATTTCTCAGGCTATATTAATCCTCATTTGACCCATCAAGGCTTTGATGAATTACTTGGAATAAGGAGGAGGAGTTATGTTATCCATCTAACCTAGGTTTTCCTATCAAACTAATCAAATGGCCACTTCACAAGGATAATAAGGAAAATATGTTTTTATTACATAAGTACCCTCTTGGGAGGAATTAGATGGTGAAACCAATTTTAATAGTTCATATTTTACTTTTAAACAACACCCCTAAAACCACTCTTCTTGATTGAGTTTTGAAGTGAAGTAACATAAGAAAACATGGTTCATGTATGGATGAGTAGGACATATATATACCCCTAAACTATTTATGATTTTTCATAAATATGGGGAGATTAAGTAGACCACCAATTCCATAAAGTATAATTAAATTAGGGTTCCTATCATTGACCAAAATATTCTAGACCAACTCTCTCTTTCCTGACCATACCGAGTGAAAACTTGAGGCTTTCCAAGAACTACCCAAAATGGTTTTTCCTTAGCATGAAGAACTAGAAGTCTTCCTATGCAATCCAACACTTGGGTAAGCATTTTAACACTTTAAGTGACCCTTCCTTTTATAAATCCTCTAAAATTCCCATTAATGGTAGAATACCTATATCATGCATGTTTGCATCTAATAGGTTTTCCTTACCTCTTCTAGTTCTTATGATAGAATATAATTTTAGGTGCCTATAAGAGGATATTAGGGACACTATAGATGCTTGCATATGATATCTAATCCCTTGATTAATAAATATCTTCAAAAACCTATTCTTTCAAAGCTCTAAAAGGCTCCAAAATGCATCCTTTTTCTCCCAAACTCCTTTCCTCCACTCCAAATGGCCTAAAACATGTCTAAAAGGGTAAAGCATGTCATAAGGAGGTGAGAGGAAGTCAAAAACAATTTGAATTCCTCAAAAAGTTACTTTTTCACTTGAATATTCTATTTTAAGGACCCTTAAGTCATCTAATGTACTTTTAGGGGTATTTTGGAAATAATAGCTTCTATAGGCCTTGTTTTTGACTCATTATAATCTCTAAGACTTTTTAAAAACCTCCTTATTACCCCTAAATTCTTGAATAGCATGGAAACCTATTAGACTTTTCATTTGTAGTTCTAGACCTATATCTAGACCTTTTCCTCAAAATCACCAAATTCACCTTAAGACTTGTTTAAAGTGTTTCAAAAGATTTAAAGTGACATTTGGTAGTGTCATGAGGTTTGTCTTCTCTTTCCAGCATTAGATCACCCACTTAACAATAACTCTTCTCAACTTCTCACACCACACCAAGAACTCCCAATATACTACATTGTATCATCATGTTAGGACTAGAAAGGGAGTAGTCATGGGGGTAGAAGGTTATTAAATGTTCCAAGAGAGTGGTATAATATATCTAGGAAAAAATTTCATATGTAGGATAATTTTGGCCAACATTTATGGTGACCTCCTAGGATTGCATGCCTGCTATGCAATAAATTAATTTCCTTGTCTGATCCATTGGGCATATGGGATCATGCGTATTTCTTCCCAATTGATATGAAAATTATATAAGTTTGTCCATTTTTGAAAACATCCTCTTGAAGCAATAAGGAAAATAAAAAACAAAACCAACACTATGCCCAAGGCACTTAAGGAAGAGAAACACACAACTAAAAAGGATGTGCATAAGGCACTTAGAGGAACACATGAAAAACTATACAAAATGTAAAATATATACAATGGTTGAAAACTCTTATAATAAGAAGGTTTTAGATGAATCCCATTAATTGGGATGGGTAATATCTCACCATCTAGTTGGGTAAGCTAAAAATCATTATGTTGTTTGCATCCATAGATCAAATAAGGACCACTCCACAAGCTATCAAACTTGGTATTGTTACCTAGATTGGCCTTATTTGAATCCAACTTGAGTAATAAATCCCCCTATTTTAAGTCCCTTTCTAAGGATATTTTGTTAAAGGCTTTCTTGACTTGATCTCTATGTGACTCTAGTGTCTTCATTACAAGGGACCTTTTTTCTTCGATACCCATAAGCTATACCATCCTCATGCTCATAGGTTAACTCTCCATCAACTCAAGTTGATGGGATAACTCTAAGTCAAGTAACTCAAGAGAGATGGGAAACTTGGATTCTCTCCCATATATAAGGATAAATGGTGAGTTTCTAATGGAAACTTTGGGAGTCACTCTATTGACCCATAAGGTTATCCTTAACTTTGTGTGCCACACTCTTTGATTCTCTTTCATAGTCCTCTTGATGATCCTTATCATTTTTTTGTTTGTTTAATCTTCATTTCCATTACCTTTGGGGTAGTAATTTGAGGATGTATTGAGGTATATGCCTAGCTGAAGTGCCCACTCACTTGTTCTTATGCCAAAAAATTCTAAGGCATTATCTGAAATGATTGTTGTTAGTATACCAAACCTCATTACTATAATATCATAGAAGTCCAACACTATTGTTTCATTAGTTTCTTTTAGAGCAATTTCTTCCATCCACCTAGTGAAGTAATTAGTAGCAGTGAGTACCCATTTGTGTCCTCCATTGTAAGGTGGATTGATCATCCCTATGAAGTCCAAACCCCACTGCATGAAGGGATATTCTATCTGAATTGGATTGAGAGGAAGGGCTATCAATCTTTTCTTACCTACAAAGAGAGCACAATTTTGACACTTTTTCACCCATGCATATGCATCCTTGAATAGGTTTGACCAATAATAACCATATCTCATCACTTTTGTTTTAGTATTAGTTGGGGAAAAATGGCCTTCTACAAGTCCATCATGGAATTTCTCCAACAGCTTAGTCACTTGGTCATCATCTATGCACCTTAGAAGAACTTTATTGAGGTATTTTCTAAATAGAAACCCATCAACCAATGTATAAGGTATGGAATAAATTCTAAAATACCTTCTCTTTTCTCTATACATACCTTAAGTGCACTCACCTATTATCAAAACCTTATCATATCTAGGAGCCATCTAGTGTGAGGTGGAGGTGTATCTACTTGTAAGTTGTATTATGTCACCAAGAAAACCTCTTTATCTTCATGAAGGTCATTAATCATGTTCTCACATAAGTCTTTGCCTCTCACTAGAATAGTGATCTTGATCTCCACATACTCCATGACCTTTATAATCCAACCAACCCACTTCTCATTCAAGTCTTTGTTAAGAAGGAAGTCTCTCACTCCAAGATGAGACACCATAATATAGATTTTGCTATTGTAGAGCATTGGTCTAAATTTTTTAAGGCTTCTTAACACTCAAAGGACTTGATTTTTTATAAAATTATGCCTTACTTCATACCCTTCAAGCCCTTGACTAAAAAATTGAATTGGCTACTCAAGTCTTTCACCATTATTTTGCATCAACATAGCTGATATATTATCAATATTAAAAAAGGCATACAATATGAAATCCCTTAATAAATTAGGATTCATGAGTGTAGGTGTTTGGTCAATAGATTTCTTAATAGCCTCAAATCCTACTTTATCTTCTCCTGACAAAGTGAACACTTGATTGTTATTCAACATGGTAGTAATGGGTTTGACTAAGCTTGCAAAACTAGGTATAAACCTCCTCACAAAGTTTATATTCCCAAGGAAACACTAAAGTCCCTTTTTATGCTTGGGTAAGGATAATACAAAGATAACACTTATTATATTTGGATAATGGATATAAAAAACACACTTCTTATGTTTCAATGAGATCCCATATTCGCTACATCTTTTGAGATCAATTTTAGCTGGTCCAAGTGTTCACTAGTCTTTTTGGAGAAAACTATTATGCCATCTAAGTAGATAAGCACCATATGATTTAGTAAACCCTGGAAAGCCATGTCCATGTCTCTTTTAAAATTATCCTCAAAATTTGATAAGATAAGAGGAAACTTTAGATAATCATATGTGCCCCACTTTTGGGTGAAGGCAATCTTGTATTGGTCTTCTTCCCTTAATAACACCTAATTATATCCTGAGTACTTATCGAAAAGAGAGAAGCATTCTAAATCAGTAACCATTTGAAGGAGTTTTTTCATGGATGGTAAGGGGTAATGATCTTTTAAAGATACCTTTTTTAAGTCTTTGAAGTCAAGACATAACTGGATCTCACCATTCTTCTTTCTCATAGGTACCAAGTTGGCTACCCATGAGGAGTATTTGATAAGAAAACTGATATTGGACTTGATCAATTTAGTCAATTCTTTCCTCATTAGCTCTTTAATTTTTGGGTTTATAGGTTTTTAATTATACCTAACATGCTTGGCATTGGCCTCCAACTATATAGTGTGTTGGGATATCTTAAGATCAAAGCCTCTAAGATCATTGTATTCCCAAGCAAAGATGTCTAAACATTTATTACAAAGTTTAATGAAATAATGCCTTTCTACCTCATTTCTTATCTTTCCAAGCTTGAGGAGTTTGTCTTTAAATATAAGAAATTTTTCATAGTTCTCTTCATCAGTTGACATCACTACCTTATCTTTTTTCATGTACTCTCCTTCATAAAAAAGAGCTTCAAGGATGACTATCCCTTTAGAAAGTTTGTTAGATCTCACATGAACAATTTGATCCTCATACTACTATTGAAATTTACCTTGGCTCATCAAGGAAAATTCTACCTCTTGTTATAATAAATAAGCAATCTAGTTATCACTATCAAAGACCTGCTAATCAGCCTTATTATTTGGAACTGATGGCCTTACTACCATTTTGAAAGTGGCTATACTTTGGACTTCTTCAACTCATTTTGGATATCAAACTGAGTCCCCATAGCTGCCAACCTCTTAGCATGATGATTTTTCTCTCTTGGCATTGCTTAGATGTTGGAAGTTTTAAAATCTTTGATTATGTCCCACACTTTATGCTTGTAGGACCTCATCAAATGGTTCTTTATGGTGTTTTGGCCTTTTACCTAATTTACTATTAGCTCACTATGCCCATACACTTGTAACTACTTGATCCCCTTCTTACTATCCAATTTAAGACCATGGACAAGGCCCTCATACTCATTTACATGTTAAGAGAAACTAAATTAAAACTTTTGAGATGAAAAGTAATTGGCATTAGAGGGAGATATTAGCATTACACCTAACCCATGTTTTATCCTTGATCCATCAAAGAATAATTTACATAAACCACTAGTGTTCTCTTGTGGCCTAATGAGGGATGGCATGGACTCATCTTCTTCGTGCAAGAAATAGACTCACATGTCTCTTTCTTCAACACCTTCCAAAGGGTCAATTAGTTTATTATCACTCCATAACTCATCCAAGTACATATTAGGTATCCCCTTAGGATGAGTGTCTAGTTCTTGATCAACCAAGTCATCTTCATCTAGAATGGTACAATTGATGTTTGGGATACTTGGACCATAAGTCTTAATGTGAAATTGGGTAATCATCTTAGCTTTGATATATACCTTAGTCCTATGCCTTGTCCTAAAATCCATAGTGGACTAATCTACTACTAGAAAACCCCCAATTTTGGTTGTGAAGTCTCTAGATAAGCATAAAGCAAAATGAGGAGGCACCTATAAAATAAACACATCATAAGCCACTAAAACATGAGGAAAAACATTATGGGTTATATTTATACCTTTGATAATACCAGATGGTTTGGTAGAAGACCCATTAAGCCACAAAAATCCCTTATATTTGGATTCATACTTTAAACCAAGATGATATGTTATTGATTTTTGCATCTTTAAAGTACTTATTCTAATATCTACCATGCATTTGTGTACCAAGGAGTGACCAATGATTAAAAAAATGTATAAGGGAAGAATTTTGACCACCTTATTTGATTATCCTTCATTAGGTCATTTGGTTATATTAGTGATAACTACATTTTCTTTACTTGTTGGCTTCTCAAAAACATTAATCTTTAACAAACCTTCTTAAAGGATATCCACCTAACCAGGAATAGAAAGCATGTCCCACATTGGAACACTTACATTGGATTTCTTCATTTGTTTAACAATATTGATGGGAAAACCAGTAAATTTTGCTTGTGCTTTGGGAGCCACAGCCATGTTTTAAACTTGTGAGTTTTTGGGGACAAAGGCAATCCCTTGGTTTTAGTTCTTTTGAGCTATTAGAACCTTTGAAGTAGTAGCAGGATCATTTGGCTTTGATAGTAATGGATTAAGAGTAGGAGACTTTTTGACTACTTTTTGGTTGCTCTACATGATCCTTATTTTGAGCCTTGTATTGGTTTCCACTAAAATGTTTGCTTGGCTAGAACTAGCCTATTGATTGAATGTGTAACACTCTTCTTTCTCATAATTAACCATTATAACACCCAACTAGTTTGGTCCTTAATTAGGCCCTTATCCTTGTTGAGGCTCTTCCATTTGTGTCATCATAGGCACTTCTATGTTTTTAGTCATAAGAGATTGATTAAATCCATATCTAGCACCCTACTTCCATTGATCATTGAAATCCTGATTAAAATTAGTGTTTAGGATAATAGATTGAATAAAAGATCGATTCCAAGGCATAATACCTTCACCTTCTTAATTAATGTTATTCTGAATAGTAACCAAAGTATTATAGTTACTTGTAGCATTAGGATTATAATTATTTGGGTGAGCATAGTTAGGTTGCCCTTGTCCTTGGCTTTGGAAATTTCCCTTGAAGGGTGGCCTATTTTCTTGATAAGACTGTTAAGGTTGATATGGATATTGATAAGGTATACTGAACTAGGCTTGATACCTCTTCACATTCATTAATTCATTTCCCAAGGATTGAAACATGCTCTTAAGTTCTTAAAAGTTCATATGTTTTTGGGAGTCACTAGACTAACTAATTAAAGCCTTTTCATACATTGGTGTAGGTATGGAAATAAATATTGGCATAGGTGGAATGGTAATAAGGGGAGGAATAGAAATAAGAGGTGGTTGAATCTCAAGGGAAAAAAGGCATTGTTGGCCTAGGTGTAATATTTATAGATTGTAATAGACTATTTCTTACTCTAATTTCCACCTCATAAGCATCTAGTATTATGTTTCCTCCCATAGATTAAATCATTACTACAATATCACTACTAAGAGCTTTCACATAGTAAAGGAAAACATATTTAGGAGTATTCCTGACAAAGATTAGAATCCTATCCCATGTGTTTTTAAACTTGGTATTGAAATCCTACATAAATTCATGAGGAGCCCTCTTGATTGTAGGTAACTATTCTACAAGTGACAAGTGGTCACTCTTGTCTTCAAACCTCTTACAGAAGGCTTCACCTAACTAATCCATGATATGATAGAGTTACAAGTAAGATTTATATACTAGTTTAGGGATTTACCATTGAAAGAGATAGACACCAACTTGATAACCACATTTTCCTCATTGATGTCATGAATATTGAAAAAGCTGACTATATCTCTGAGGTGCTTAAAAGGGCTTGTAGACTAGTCTCCCATGAAGTAAGGAACACTTATAAGGACTAACCTTGGGATATGGTCATATTGATTTAGTTATAAAGGAATTTTTCCCTTGAAAGCCATAGAAGGAAAAGTACTAGGGGTAGCCACGGTAGTGAAATAACCTAACAAAGATCTTCTTGTAGAGGTAAACTTGGAGATTGGTTTAAGAGGAGAATTTCTTTTGTAATGATGAGTGTTAGAAAATCTTAATCTTTTTGTTGAGTTTAAAGGTAATTAAACAAATTCAAAAGGAATACCTATAGAATCTGATATTGTAGTCAACTTTGGCATGAAATATAGGTACTACTTTCCTAATAGAATGTTGAGTGTTCTTTAGAGTCATCAGATATTGAGAGATGAAAGCTATAACCACTACAAATTAATCAAACTAGCATCAAACTTGACCAATATTTTTAAAAAGTGGTCCCACCAAGCATGCCAAAAACTATTATAGCATATAATTTCACCCTTGTGGGAGATTTTTTCAAGGTCTCTCACTCTCAGCTATTATATTTGAGTAACCTTAGGCTGTGGGTATCCTATAGTGAGGTTGAACCTATGGAGAAGGTCGACTTCCTCTTGGTAGATCACCTAAACTAATAATTTTACTTAGAAAAGGGATAAAAAGGGGGTATAGGATTAATAATAACACTAAAATGGTGATACACCATATTAAATTACACTCACATACACTTTAAATAACTAATAATTTAGAATAAAAAAATCCTTGCTCACACAATCTCACAAACTAGCTAATTTGCATAAGTATTTCTTAAACTAGGCTCATTAAGTAATACATTAAGCAAAGAGGATTTCCAAAACTCACACCAAACATCCATTAATGGTATAAATAGCTCAATTTCATACCTAAAACTAACTTTAAAACACCTAAAAAGAGGCAATAAAGAAGGATAATGGACATGGAAGAATACTTATTCACAAATCAATCACACACAAGCTTGCTAAACATAAGTTATCAAAAAGAGATAGGTGAAAATTGATATTTATTGCTTCAAAAGGTATTTATTATAAATTTTGATAGGTTTTTCCCTTGTCAAATGAGAATATCTTTTACAAATAGGGGAGAAATAAGAGATATAGGAGAAAAGTGGAAGAGAGAGAGAAGAAGTAAGCAAATAAAATTTGATAAATGAGACATAACCACCTTTCATCAAGTCTCAAACACATTTGGATCAATTATAGCTAAGCCTTCCTCAATAAAATAAACCTCATTATTCCCAATAGCCTTCAAGCCCTCTCATTTGCTTATAAACACACTAGAAGACAAAACTATTTGAGGATGATGATGTCATGATCCACTCAAAAGGGAAAAGTCTTCAAAGACTTTGAAAACTAATTGAATTCTCCACTTTCTCCTCCCAACATCCAAACTTATCCTTTTGTACTTCTACACCTCCCTCCACTTGCTCTTCGAGAAGATGTTAGGTAAAAGCTTAGTTGACTTAACATTTGGTGTTTAACTGACCATGGATGTTTTATTTTGGAATTTTATTTTTGATGTTTGATTTTATTTTCAGCTTTAATTTTCTCCTCCAACCTACACTAAACTCCATGACACATGAAACTTGAGCCTCCTTTAACCAATTGCCCTGAAACCTACTCCCAAGGCCATTTAGCACCCTGAAGACCACTTTTGGATATGTAAAAGACCTCCAAACATATATAATGCATATGAGGAATAAATTGAAGATTTGGAAAACATTAAATACCTTCAACAATGGTGGAAATCACCATTAAACCTATAACATTTCATAAAATGTGAAAAATGGTTTTTTGACCCTTAAGCTTAGTAAGGTGGTGTCCCCAAATTTCACACTTAAAATTTTGGGTTACCCCTATTTAAAATTTTGTATTTTTTATTATGTGAGTTAGTTGTCCATGTTAAATTAGTCCCCTGAATAAAGTCTTAGTATTTAGTAACTTTGTTTCTGATTGATTTCTTTTCTCCATTGCTTCAAAATTACTCTAGAAGGTTGAAAACATCTTCCTAAGTCCACCACTGAAAAACTTGTTTACTCATCTTTATTAGAAGATCAAAAATCTAAATGTTAGTAATAATTTCCATTGCAACCCAGGATCTCCAATCTACTCTACTTATTAAACAAAAAGAAAATTAGCCCCACAAGTTCGAGTTGCACTGACTAGTTCAATCCAAAATTGTTAAATTTCTTTACTTCACATCAAAAGTTAAGTAAAGTTGTCTTGAAAGTCAACCAAACACTGCACAAATAAAATAAAGTTTTTGAAGGAAATTTACTCATCCAAATCCATAAGTAGAAGTAATATAGGTTTATGAACCTAAAATACCCACTAGTCAAGACCAACTCGGGATTGTGAAGATGCTTAACTCCTAAAAGCCAAATTAAGAAAAATAGTTCAAAAAACTTGATAAAAGTCAATAGCTTAAGTGGCCTCTACACACAGTCCACTACATGTCATTAAATGCATTGGAAAATATAAATATCAATAATTTCCACCTTATTTCCACCTAGCATTTGAGTTGTCTGACTAATTTGTTGCACCTATGAACCTTGAGCTAAGCTTTTCAACCTTTTAGAGTGATTTTTGACTCAAATCTTTGAGACGCATTTGTGTTTGAGGTATGTAAATCTTGCTTTTGTATTTTTATGCCTTCGTATTGATTATTTTCTTCTTGATTTTCTCTGGTAATTTTCCACTTTCCATCACAAAGGTTCCACTACTTGTATTTTTTTTTCTTGCATTCATTTGATATTTTTACATGCTCAAGTGGTGTTGTAAAACACCTTGTAATAATTTCCAAAACAACAAATGAGTAAAAAATGTTGAAAATATTATCATTGATGTCAAAGGTCTAACATTATTGGTCACAAAGGACCCATAACATTTAATGTCTAAAGGTGTTTTTAATTTTCATATCTTGGCTAAAGTGTGTTAATATTATTTATATATTAATGGATATATTCTTGGTTTCTAAAGACAAAAGAGGGACCATGAGGAATTTGAAGAGTCACCACTAAAGACAAAAGAGTGAAACGATGCATTTTCCTATGAAGGGTCACCATGTGACTTTTCATATGGAAGAATTTGAAGGGTCATGCAAGTTTGGCACCATTTTCCATGAAGATTGAAGGGTCACAAAGGGTGAATGTCAAAGGTCATTCGAAAAGCTATAAAAGGAGGCTTGGAAAGCCATTTGTGATATGTATGGATGTGAATGATTTTATCTAGCTAAGAAGAGCAGAGGAGAGAAGAGAAAAGACAAGAGATATAGTGGTGTGCTATCATTTGTTGAGAAAGAAACATTGATATATAGTTGAGTTTTATATACAAGAGGGGTTGGTGCTCCTGTGGGTTGGTTCTAATAAATAGTTATTATGTTGGTGCTCAATAAATGGGTTGGTGCTCCTACAAGTTGGTGCTTGCAAACTTTACAATTTGAGTTGGTGCTCATTCATATACTTGAGATTATTCTCTATGGTTTTCCTCACATTAGATTTCTACATAAAAATTTGGTCTCTCTCTCTCTTGTGTGGTGTATGTTATTGTTTCACTTTTATTACATATCTTGAATGTATGGTTAAGTGGAGTTTGATTAATTAAATTTTTTATAAGATATATGATATACTAATTCACCCCCCCCCCCGCCTCTTATTATATCCCATGCTTACCCTCAAAATGTTACTAAAATCAATCCCTAGGTTGAATACCTAACTATTAAGATGAGATGAGAAACTTGGGTTCCTCACTACTACCTACTGATCTAGAGTCCTAACCCTAAGCTACTACCTTCAATAAACCTAAAACCTCAACTACCCTTCCTACTAAGAGTTACAACTACTTATTTCATTTACTTTAAGGTTTCTAACCATAGTTGTTTGACCAGATAAATCCAAAGTCACGAGCCTTGAGAAACCCACTAAACTACCCAAAGTGGAATCTAGACTCCTCACTTATAGTAACTTAGATTTTCTAACACAAGTTACCTAAATAAACTTGAAATAGTTATCCATAAGAAACCTAGATTCTTGAGTGATTAAGACTTGTAGATCATCTATACTAACCCAGGGTTGCGATAACCTATTGCTTACTATGAGTTACTTGGGATTTTTCAAGAATTTCTACTACATGAAACCTAAATCATTCTTATGGGTACTATCTAAAAAAATAACTTGATTATTTTCTTTAAAACTAGTTGTATTAGGTACTAAGTGTTGAAAATCACTCATATAGTTCTTCTAGAATAAATGTCAAGATCAAAAACATCAGAAGAAGGAATAGCTAAAATAAGAGTGCAAGCAACACAAATTAAATAAGTCCCCAAGGTTTCACTTGAAGATATTCCAAAACAAAGTAAGAAAAGTAAATAAAAAATCTAAGAGGACCAAATCTCAAGAACCAAAGATGAAGTATGAGTATAAGGGATATCATATTGAATCATGTATCAATTTTATGTTGATTGTAATAAGTGATACAAATATGGGACATGTATCTATGGTTGAATTGTTAGAGAGATCCAAAGATATAATCAAGACTCCATTCATGTAGGATATGGATAATAGTGGTATTATATAAGTTGTATCTTTCCCAATTTTGGTCCAACTTCCCAAATTTATTCTATCATATACCAAATATTATGTCTCCTTGACTAGGATTATGACAGATGTTTCTAGTAACATAGTGATAATTTTAGATGTTCAATATCTTAACTACTACATGAAGATTCCAACATCATCAAAAGTAATTGATATATCTATGGAAAAAGCTAATATACAATGGGAGACTAAGATAGTAGAATGTATTAAGATAACGGACACAAACTACCTAAAGAAAGTGAAACAAGCTTTGAGATTTATGAAGTAGATAGTAAGACCAAACTTGGTTTAAGAAGTACATGACATAACTCAGTTGTTATGTAGGATTAATGGTGAAAATAATTCCAAGTGTTTCTCAAACTTAATGTATGTGTACATCAAAACCATTGATGTCACCAAGATCTCTATTATTATTAAAATAACATGGATCAACATTTAAGAAGTATATTACAGACTTTTGATTTCAAGATGACCTCATATTTAGTGTATGAAGTAAATTTTAGTGGATCCTTTTCAAGGCTAAATAAAAAAGGCACACTAGTAACTATGTCAATATATGAGTATTATCCTCTATTATTTTTTTTTGAGTACTAAAAATATTATAATTGAGGAGATAGACTTAAAATTGTTGAAAAGTCTTGACAAGAAAGGGAAGAAGCCTAAGTCTACCAAGGTAACTTCAAAATTAATAATTGAACCTATAGGGAATAAATTTGTAGATATATTAGTTCCACCATAGGGAATGAGCAAAGAAGAAGTCACTAAAAGTGACTTAACAATTTCAAAGATATCCCTTGGGGAAGTTTCCATTCAAGGACTAAATTAGGATACCCAAACCTTGATTAACACTCTCTTTAAGAAACTTGATGAAGATAAGGCTTTTAAGGATAGATTGAAGGAACAAAATGCCCAGTTATGTGAAATAATAGCCAAATTTGCCAGAATAATTCCATAGTAATCTATTATTTCAAGAGATTCAATTGGTGAATAAGTAATAACTGAGGTGAAAGAAACTAGAGATAAAGCTAAGGTTATTTATAAATGGATGCAAAAGATGCATAAAACTACCAAGAATATCTTCTCTAGAACTCCATTTGTTCATGCTAATATTTTGAATAAATTAGTAGAGATAAAGGCAATAATGAAGGAAATTAAGAATGAAAATGGAATTTTTGAATTGTAGTAGGAGAGTCTACAAACAATAAGTAAATTTGAGTGAAAAAGTTTTGATTGAAGAGAAGATTTTTTTAGAAGGATCTGTAAAGAAGGTAAAATAATAAGAGTATCTCGTGTCTTTTCATATGCATATTATATAAACCATGTGTGAATAAATGAAGATGTTATAGGAAGAAGCTCATAATGAGTAGGTAAATCTGGAAGATTGTCTATTTGGTTTGATAATGTTCCAAGGACATCATAGAAATTATATGAGCAATTAAAACAATTAATAGACAAAGCCATGACTCCTTTCACATATAACTCCATAAAGGAGTTAATCAAATGTCAACAAGAAATAAAAAGCCTTGAGCCAAGACTTGAAAAGGTAAAGGATCATAGTAGTAGGTTGGAAAGAGAAATGATAAGATTTGAAATAGAAATACAATCACTTGTTAAACCTGATGATGTAGTAATATAATTGATGATGTATAATCACATCAAGTACAAAGATAAATATAGATCCAAATTATATGAGGTGGAATAATTATTGTTGCTATTATTTCCATCAATTTCTTCTTCCTTCTTCCCATTTTATTCCATTCTATTTGTAAAGTAACTTTGTTATAAGAAATTACTTTTAAGTAAAGATGTTTAGTAGACTTAATTGCTAAGGTATATTACTTTAAAAAAATTTAGGACTCAAGTAATTTGGTTAAACACCATTACTTTAAGTCAAATTATAAGAGGAAATTACTTAATTGGGCTTTGTGTAGCATGCAAAGTAGTTGTGTTCAATCCAATAAAAATACCAAGAAGTACTACATGTCATTATTTGTTGCATGTCACACATGAGAAATCTAAGGAAGATGCCTCTCAATGGTTTCCATTTTTGGCACAACACATGGGTTTTGAAGAAATTATTTCCTATTTGAGTTTGGGATCTAATTTTGTATAAATATAAGTTCAAGCCTATGTGCCTGGGGATGATGATATTTTTTAGATATTAATTGTAACTGAAGCAAGAGAATTTAAGCAATCTAAAACTTTGTGTTTAGATTTTTGAGTTTTTCCTTGTATGAAATTGGTTATAAGTGAATGATAAAGAGGTTTTTTTTGTGAAAATTTGCATCTTATGACATATTTGGTGGATTTTTTGAAGATTAAAATGGCAAACTTTGTGTTATCTTTAATCTGAATATGAATTTCAATCTTTCTTAGTCATTTGCTAAAAATATTGTCATCTCTTGAATGTTTATTTATTTGTATGGATTAAGTAATATCTATAAAATTGATTATTTTGAAGTACAACTTATTTTTCCCCACACATTCTATTTTTCCACTCTTAATTTTCCAAATTTTCTTTACACATTCTTTGAAATAGCAACTTCCTTGCTACAAAATCACCTTGTTATGGTTCATAAACACTATAATTAAACTAATATCTTGGAAACAAATCAAATTGAACATAATATGTATAATTTTTGAATAACTATGAGCAATAAAAAATTAGAAGTAAATAGACATAAGTATATAGGATCTTCATCATTAAATGAAGGGAATTTAATCCCATGGCTACCTAGGTAATTTTGTTAGCCTGCAGTAGATCTAGCCAACACAAGGCACCATATAAACCCTTTTTAAGACCTCAAAGTTCCATATAAATATTATTTAGGTCCCATTAGGCCTATTCCATAGCTTTATATCATTTCTCTCTTTGAAGACCTATAAAATTAAGCATTTTTTAGCCATTTTGAGCCTTTTAGGCACCCAAACATGTCAGATGTTTATAAAAAATAGGTTTTATGAGATAATTATGAATTAATATACACATTATGGTTGGTATAAAAGTCATTATATTCCATTTTATATACTTATGACTCTAAAAACATAAAACTAGTCAAAAGTTCCTTTGGTAGCTCAAATAAGCTCACCTTCAAGATGATTGTTCATGAAATGTGGACCTATATTACATAAATTATTTCCATTTATATATATTAAATATACCCCTTTAATATCAATAAATTTGTTTGGCTCCCATGCTTAAGGTATGAAAATATACATAGGTAAAGATAATTGCATGTAGGGTTTGCAAGCATTTTGGACATGCTTAAACTCTTAGAGATTGTTCATAAAAATCAAGACCTTAACAAATATAAATACACAATTAATTCAAATTACATATGTATAATAAAAAAATACTAGAATAACCCAAACTCTTCATGGTATGAATGATTCAAGCATCTGAAGAAGGGCTAAAATTAGGTGTCTTTAGCCTAAAAAGCTTGAATTATTCCAAAAGAAAAATTTGACCTTATTATTTATATTCATTAATTAAAATAACCTTAATTTAACCTGCAACATCTCATAACACCTTTTCAAATTATTATAAACCAAATTTGATTTTTATGCCTGTGAGACTTCATGTGGGGTTTGGAGTTTGCTTGTGGGATTTGCATGAATTTTAGAGTGTAACAAATATTTAAAGGTTTTTAATGGTATTTAAACCATATTAAAATTATTATAAAATAATTCCATAATATTTTAACCCTCAACCACACCTTAAAACTCCAAGAAGCATGCATGTTCTAATGGTGACCATTATGAGACATAAAGCGGACTGTGTATAAACAAAAAGCACTTACACTTATCACATTAGATTAAAGAGAATATGGATAGGTATATTATGTCATTATTAAAAATATTTCAAAGTTTTAAGTTTTTTTACGTGTACTTTGTCTTGTAGACTTTTACCAAACTTTACCTTGAACTGCCTGCATGCTTCCTTCATGCCTAAACTTGTATTTCTTAAAAACATTTGATAAAAAAATTTAATTTGATAAATTATATAGGAAAATATAGGTTTTAAAAATCATATTATACCATTTTAAGACCTCTTCAAGGCCTAAACACCTTCTTAGCATCTAGAATTGATAAAACTTCATCTAGCCTCTAATGGTTGCCTTCTTGACTACAAGAGGTTTGCGTAAGAATAGTTGATATTTTCACTATTAATATGAACTTTAGGATATATTTTTATATTTTTTAGGTATCTTTTACCATTTTTACCAAATTTTATTCCTTGATTTAACTTGTAAATTCCCCAAAATGATAAATTCCTCCTAGGCACGCTCCAATGTTGACTGTGACTAGACATAGGGTTGACTATAGTAAAAAAATGAGTATTTCACATTATAAAAAAACATAAAATATATTTTTAATATTTATATTAGTTCATAATTATCCTCTCCAAAAAAATTTGTGATTAGATCATGTATATTTTGGCTTGTAGGCCCATTTTTCCAAAACCTAGTGGCATGTGCCTGCTTGGTCAAATTTCACAACTAAGTTTTCCTCCCTGTTGACTTGGTTTTAGAAATAAAATTATGAATTTTATTTTAATATTTAATTAAAACTCCTTGAAATTATTATACCCTTCATTTTTTTGCCTTTACCTTTATGAAAGTCATGTATGACTTAAGTTCTTTAAGGAAAATCCATGGATGTCTGCATGTTCAATGATGTAGGTGATGGTAATGATGAGTTGGGATAATTATAAAATATTATTTGTATTTTAATCTATTACAAATTATAATTATCAAACCCTTCCTCTCTTAATACACTTCCTTGAATATGAAAGACTTGTGGATGACCCTCACATTATCAATGCCAACTTGAAAAAGAGAATGTGTATGACAAGATTGTAGATGGAAGTTATGAGGTGAATTTGAATTTAAAAACATGATTTGGTGAAAATATCCATACTTATAATTATCCTATTCCAACATTTTGTCTTGATACATTCTCTTACATTGGATGTGAAATTTTCTTTAGAGACTATTAGTCCTTAACTTGTATACTAGTTTATAGATAAGCCTTTAGCCTCATGTGGTTGTAGGTTATTAATTTTTAAGTTGAGCCTGACTAAGATTGGTATTTAAGAGTCCTTTAAATATTTTTTTACCTCAATGAATTATATCAATCACTATAGACACTTCATACCATCATGAAGCTCCATATAAACCACTATGCTTACACACTTCTCATATTAGAGAGAAGCTTACCTATTAGGGTTGAAGATGTCTATCCATATGGTGTATGACTGTAGTATTATTTTTACAAATTAAAACATGACCTCTTATTCATACATCATCTTTATTCTCATAATTATTAAATCCTTACTAACTCTATCTCTAATTGCCCAAACCACTACTAGGGTCTAGGTGAAATTTTATGATGTTTGAAGGTGTAATTTGAGCATGTATGTGTTATATGTCTCCTTAGAATTTGAATGTGCTCTTTGAATTTATTTATATTTATTAAATATATAATATAAATACTCTTTATGATCTCTTTATGATCACATTAGCCTAATTGAGACTTGAGAGTCTTAATATAACCAATTATGCCTTCTTAGGAATGACATAGGCTTGTAGGTGCATTTAGGGCTATAAGTCTACATTGTTGGATTTGACTATATTTTATGGTAATTTGGCTATCAAACATGATTTCTAAACTTCTATATCATCCATCATATTTTATTTGACATACTCTTTAATGTTCTAAGCATTTCAAAACAAGACCATTCTTTATGATAAATCCATATCACCTTATTTCATGGTTTGATCAAAAGAAGACCTACAACCTGAGGCCTATAGGTCATCACTTTTCCTTGTGATAATATTATCCACCTATGATCATACCAGCACCCATAACCTTGATGTTATTATCAACTAGATAGTTCTTATATGACTACTTGGTGATGATCCCGGATATATGCATTAACCATGTGACTATTTAGCATCAATTTGCACCCTTAGAGAGGGTTATTTCAGCTCCTTCCAACTAAAATGCACCATGAGAACAACCCCATGTTTTGGGTCACCTATGGTGGTGTTATACCTCCATATAATGTTATATTTATCTTTATGGATCACCTAAACTAATTATATTACTAGGAAAAGGGTTAGAAAGGGGGAATATGGATCCTAAGAAGGCTAACAAGGTGATTCACGAAATTAAGTGAGAATTCACAAAAGAATGAAATTTTCACTAAAGAATCATAAGATAGTATTAACTCACAGAGGTTTAGGAAGAAATGAATGAAGCTAGGATGAATTCTAAGACCCACACAAAGCTTACATTAATGGAAGAAGGAACACAAATGTAAACCTATAGTCAACTACAAAACACCTTAAAATAGTCAAGAAAGAAGGACAATTGGCATGGAATATTCTCCTTCACAATGACATCAAGCAAAAACTTACAAAATATAGTTCCAAAAGTAAGATATAGGTAAATAAATTATTTATTAAATTTAAGAGGTCTTTCATACAAGTTTTAATAGGGTCTAACATTATCAAATGATAGTCTCTTGTTTTTCAAAATTGAGAGAATTTATTATCAAAAGTTGAGAGAGTCTTTTTCTTCTAAAAATTTGAGAGCAAACTTAGAAAATGGAAAGAATGGGTAATATATGATAAAGGAAGAGAGAAGACGGAGCACGAGTAGATAAATCATTAATTAAGCTACCACCTTTCCATGAATACTCCACCACCTTTTTTTGTCAAATCAGTACCAGTTCTCTATTGACAAGTTAGCTTTGTATTTATCCCAATAGCCCTTGAATCTTCTCATTGGTTGAGAAACACACTAGAGGACAAGATCTTGCCAAATTATGGTGATTCATGACTCTCTTTATGAAGGAAAACCCTTAAGTACCCTAAAAATATATTAAATTCTATAGTTTCTTTCTTCAACCACCATATCTCCATCTTGGGACTCTATGCCATCTCCACTTTCTTTATTATGAGGGAAAGCTCCTTATATCCATGAACATGATAAATCCATGCCTAATTCTATGTTTATTCATTGTAATTACCTATTTTTAAAGGATGAACATGTCAATAGATGAGAAAATCATTTATAATCACATAAATACCCTTACTCCAAGATGAATATAGATCTTTACTATAGATTTGAAAACCAATCCAATATATTGGTTTTTATATAGTCAATATATCAATGAGATCTATAGGTGTTTAATCTTACTTCAACAACTGCTAGTCCATATTTGATCTATGTATTAGGCCCTAAAAGACATATTTTGACTCTACTAAGATTTAATGGTAACATTTGATCCTAAAAAATCAGCTTTGGTTCAACTTAGATAGTGTTTCAACCTCCAATCAAAGTCTCATAACTTTGAACTTTGATATCAATCATCAATCTCGATCTGGGATTTCAAATTATAACACCTTTGACCTTCATTATTGGTCATTGGTCATTGATCTTGATCTAATCTTCTCATATTATGCCAAATATCATATCAAAATTCATTCCTTAGGATCCTACTAACTCTTTGACCTATCTCATGTTGTTGATCTATTTTTTTATGATTAAACATGAGTCATCGATCTTCTACCAGTTTAGCATGGTTGAGACATTTATCACCCACACATTTAGATTCAAGATTAATTGACATATTGACTCATCACTCATCGTACCACTTGTCACTTTCACATTAACCTTGGATATATTTGATCTTTTGACTTAATTCTCACAATTGATCTTAGGTTTATGATCAAATGTGTGTCTTTATATCTTTGGGACCCACTAAAACTATTAGGTTATCGTTTGCGATTAGATTTGATCTGATCAAACACTAATCATTGATCTTGGAGCATTTGAACTCAAACAAATATTTTTTATAGGTCAAATTTGAAAATGTACAATTAATTAAGACATGAAATTTGCAAAGGATGTTTATGGGACCAAAATCATCATGTCCATGTGGTATTTTGGCCTAAGAAGTTTCCCCAAGCATATCTATTAAATGTACAATCAAGTTGATTTGTCCATTTTTTCATGACATGCTTGTGATGATCTAGTTCATCTAGACTTATGAAATAAATTATTATCTCTTTAAAAGGCTCCAATGAACTTATAATACTTTGTGAAATCCATTTCATACCCTTAAATTCTTGAAACACCATGAGACCCTGTTGGTCTTTTTCACCTTGAAACCTTAGACCTATTTCAAGACCTGCTTATTAAAGATAAATAAAATAAACTTTAATCTTGATTAAAGTGTTTCAAAATATTTGTAAGCAACACTTGATCTTATTATTCACTATTTGGTCACCCACTCAATCAATAACTTTGTTCAGCTTGATACTCTATCTTGGAACTTTGATAATTTGATCTACCTGGGCAAATTTTTGTATGTGAACCAAAATTGGCAAACATTTATGGTAACATCCTAGGATTTCATGCATGTTATGAAAATAATAGTGGCCTTAAACTGATATATTGAGCATCTAGAGTCTCAAGTCTTCTCTCTCATATACCATGAAACTAACACAAGGCTGACCCTTTCTTGAAGACTTCCTTTTGAAATAAAAAGGACCAAAAAAGAAATAAAATAATAAGAAATGTGCCTAAGACACTTATTGAAAGGCAAATACACAACTAAAATGAAATGTTCACAAGGAACTTAGAGAAAATCATAAAAAACAATTCTAATATGTTAAAATATCATACAACAATTGTAAACATTTCTAATAACAAGGATTTAAATGAATACTATTGACTAGGATGGGTAATACATCTCCACCCCATTGGGTAAGTTGAAAATCATTATTTTGTTTGTAGCCATAGATAAAATAAAGGCCACTCTACAAGATATCAAATTTGGTATGGTTTCTTAGCTTTGCCTTATTTTAGTCATGGCTGAGGACTAGGTCCCCTTCCTTGAAGTCCTTTACTATGGCTCTCTTGTCAAAGGCCTTTTTGACTTGAGCTTAGTGTGACTTTAATGTCTTCATTAAAAGGTCCTTGATTTCTTCAAGAACATGAGCTCTATCATCCTCATGTTCATAGTCTCACTCTCCATTAGCTCAAGATGATGGGCTAACTCCATTGTAATTAGTTCAAGAGAAATGGAAAATTTGGCTTCCCTTCCATATACAAGGGCATATGGAGAATCGCTAATGATAGCTTTGGGAGTCACTCTATTATCCCATAAGTAGATTTTTATGCCATGTTCTCTAATTTTCTTCCATGTTCCTCTTGATAATCCTTATCAAGTTCTTATTTGTGGACTCTGCTAGTCCATTTCCTTAGGGGTAGTAATTGGAGGATGTGTTGAGTTAGATGCCTAGCTTAAGTGCCCATTCACTTGTCTTCATGCCCATAAATGATAATTCATTATCTAAAATTATAGTAGTTGGGACACCAAACTTGGTTACTATGTTGTCATAGAAACCCAATACTACTATCTCATTGGATTATTTTAAGGAAATTACTTCTACCCACAAGGTGAAATAGTTATTTTTAGTGAGCACCCATTTACACCCTACACTTGAAGGTATATTTATCATACCTATAAAGTATAACCCCCATTTTATGAAGGGTTACTCCACTTAAATTAGATTGAGTGGAAGAGATGCTAATATTTATTTGCCTAAAAATAGAGCACATTTTTGACATTACCTAACCCATGTATAAGCATCATTGAAAAGGTTGGGCTAGTAATAACTAACTCTCATTACCTTGTTTCTATTGTTCTTGGATTAAAATGGCATCCTACATGTCCATCATGAAATTACTCCAAAATCTTTGTTACTTGATCATCATCTATGTACCTAAGTAGTACCCCATTGAGGTCCCTTCTAAAAATAACACCATAAATTAATGCATAAGTTATAGACTAAAGTTTGAAATACCTTATTTTTACTCTATCCAAACCTTGGGGACATTCACTTACTTTCAATAAATGTGTCATGTCTTGGAGTTAGATATCATGAAGTGGAGGTGCATTTATCTATGAGTTGTTTTGTGTATCCAAAATAACTTCTTTGTCTTCTTGGAGATCATTCATCATATGCTCACACAAGCCTTTGCCTCTTACCATCTTCGTGACTTGGATCTTCACATCATACTCCATGACCTTGGTAATCCATCTTTCTCTTTTATTATTTAAGTATTTATTAAGGAAATCCCTGACTCTAGGATGAGATACCATAAGATAAACCTTTCTATTGGAAATCATTGGGTAAACTTTTTGAGACTTCTCGAGGCTATAAGAAACTACTTTTCTATAAGAGTTTATCTCACCTCATATCCCTCTAGTCCCTGACTAAAAAAGGCAATTGGATACTCAAGTCCTTCAACATTATTCCATATCAACATAATTGATATGTTATCAATATTGGCAAAGGTGTACAATATGAAATCCTTTAGAAAATTAGGATTCATAAGTGAGGGTGCTTGGGAAATGGCTTGCTTGATGGATTCAAATGTTGTTTTACCTTCAATTGACAAAGAAAGCACTTGGATCTTCTTCAACATGGTGATGATGGAGTTGACTAGGTTTGTAAAACCATGTATAAACTTTATCATAAATTTTATCATCCTAAAGAAGATCTAGATTCCTTTCTTATGCTTGGGTAAATATAATGATAGGATAGAACTTATTCTATTAGGTTTAATGGATAACCCTTATTTTGAGAAAATATGACCCAAAAGTTTGCCTTCATGAGTAGAAAACACACATTTCTTGGGATTTAAAGAGATCCTATACTCTCTACATCTTTGTAAGATAAACCTTCGATGGTTCATGTGCTCACTAGCCTCCTTGGAGAAAATTGTGATATCATCCAAGTAAACTAGCACCATTTGATTCAACCCTTTGAAATCCATGTCCATGGCACTTTAGAAAGTTTCTCCTATATTTTAAAATCCAAAATACATATTTTTGTAACCATATGTGCCCCACTTGGTGGTGAAAGTAGTCTTATATTGATCTTCTTCTCTTACCAACACCTGGTTGTATCCTAAATATCAATCCAAAAGGGAGAAGCATTATAAACTAGTAACTATCTGAATAAGTTGCTCCATAGATGGCAAAGGATGGTGATATTTGAAAGAGACACTATTTAGATCCTTTAAGTCAATACACAATCTGATTTCCCCACTCTTCTTACTCACAGGTACTAAATTGGCTACCCATAAGGAGTTCTTAATTAGAAAGATAATATTGAATTTAATTAGTTTAGTCAATTCATTCCTCATAATCTCTTTAATTTTGGGGTTTATAGGCCTCTAATTTTGCTTGACAGGCTTGGAATTAACCTCTAGTTCTATAGTGTGTTCTATGAAAGCAAAAATATATTCCCAGGTTAATATATTCCCAAGCAAAAATGTTTGCATATTCTTTACTAAGTTCTATGAAATCATGACTTTCAACTTTAGTGTTGACCTTTCCAAGCTTGAGGAGCCTGTCTTTGAAGATTAGGACTCTTTCATAGTTCTCTTCACTTGTTGAAATCACTACCTTATCTTTTCTCATATGATCTCCCACATGGAAAAGACCTTCAAGGGTGATAATCCCTTTAGGAAGCTTTTTATATCTCAACTAAACAATATTCTCCTCATACTGATGTTAAAAAATTTCCTAGTTTATGGAGGAGAATTTTTCTTCCTACTATAAGAAACAAGCAATTTGTTTGTCATTTTCAAAGACCTACCAATGAGTTTCATTGTCTAGCAGTGATGGTCTTACTACCACTTTTACATGTGGTTGTACCTTAGTCTTTTTTAACTTATTGGGGATATAAAATTGAGCTATCATAATTGCCAATTATTATCATGTTGATTCTAATTTCTTGGTATTGCTTGGATGTTAAAGGCCTCAAAATCCTTAATTAGGTGCCACAACCTATGTTTGTAATACCTTATCAGGGGATTCTTGGTGATATTCTAGCCTCTAACCTAGTACACTATCAACTCACTATCCTCATAAACTTACAACTACTTGATCCCTCTCTTACTAGCCCATTGAAGACCATGGATAAATCTCTCATATTTTGTTACATTGTAAGAGAAACTAAAATAAAACTTGTAAGAATAGAAATACTTGTCATTAGATGGGGATACTAGAATTGCACCTACACCCACTCCATGTTTTCTCCTTGAAACATTAAAGAATAATTTCCATAATCCACTAGGATGTTATTAAAGTCCAATGAGGGATGGCATGGAATGATTCTCTTCATGTAGGCAATAGAAACCCATGTCCCTCTCTTTAACTTCTTCCAAGGGATTAACCAAATAATTGTCATTCCATAGTTCATCCAATAACATGTCGAGTATCTCCTCATAGTGAGTGTTTAATTATTGACCAACCATATGTTCATCCTCATAAAGAATGGTGTAATTGAGGTTTTTGATATCTAGCCCATTAGAATATATGTGGAATTATGTAGTGGGCTCAGTTTTGATTAATACTTTGGTCCCATATCTTGTTCTGAATACCATTTATGACCAATATGATGAAAGATAACCTCCAATATTTGTAATGAATTCCCTGGATAGGCATAGGTAAAAATGAGGAGGTACATCAAGGATCAATGCATATTGAACCATCAAGACACTAGGACAAGCATGCAAGGTCAAGTTGATATCTCTAATGATATCAAATGGCTTGGTGGAAGATCCATCCAGCTCTAACACTCCTTTAGCCTAGGGCTCATATTTTAGACCAAGCTAGTTTGCTATAAAGTTTGGCATTATTGAAGAGCTAGCCCCACCATCTATAAATCAATTTTGAATTAAAGAGTCACCAATGATTGCTAAAATATATAAGGGAGGAGGTTTGATGACCTTACTTGGTTACCCTTCACTAAGTCCTTTAGTTGCATTGATGAGAACCACATTTCCTTTGCTTTGTTCCATCTCAGGAACCTTGATCTTTGATATTCCTTTCTAAAGGATATCCATCATTCCAAGCATGAAGAGCATGTCCTAGATTGGCATACTCACATTGGATTTTTTCATTTATTCCACAATGTTGATGGGTACACCACCAACCTTTGGTTGTGCTTGGGAGCCACAATCACACCTTGAGTTTATGAATTTTGGGGAACAAAGACATTCCTTTGAGCTTTAATTCATTGGAAATATTGGAAACTTTAGAATATTAAAAAGTTAGTTTGGCTTTGATATTGAAGGAGTAATGGTACGATGATCTTTAACTACTTTCTAGTTACCATCCATGTTCCTTCTTTTGAACCTTATATTAGTTGCCACTAGAATGTATGCCTAGATAGAACTAGCCTATTGATTGAGTGCATAACACTCTTCTTGTTCATAATTCACCACTATAGCACCTAATTGGCTTACTCCTTAATTAGGGCCTTGACTTTTTTGAGTCTCTTCTAGTTTTTTCATCATGAGTAACTTTATGTTATAAGCCATAAGAGCTTGGTTGTACCCTTAATTTGTAGCCTACTACCATTGATCATTGAAAGTTTGATTTAAGTCAGTGTTTAGGATAATTGATTTCCCAAAAGACTAATTCTAAGTAATTTTACCTTTAGCTTATTAAGAAACATTAATTTTAATAGGGACCAAAGTTTTGGAAGTGTTCGCAGCATTTAGATTATAGTTGCTCTGTCTATTATAATTAAGTTACCCTTGTCCCTGGCCTTAGCCTTGGAAATTTCCTTTATAAGGTGGCCTATTTTCTTGATAATATTGTTGTTCAGGTTGATATTAGGCTTGGTAAGTCTTATTTAAATATTTTTTCCTCTTAAAATTTACTATTTCATTTCCCAAGGATTGGAACATGCTCTTAATCTCTTGAAAGTTCTTACATTCTTGGGAATCACTAGATTGACTAGTGGAAACCTTTTCTTGCTTGGGTAAGGGTATAATAATAATTTTAGGCACAAGAGGAATGACATCAAGGGGAGGAATATAAATATGGGGTGGTCTGATCTTAGGGAAGAAAGGCATTAGTGGTCTGGCTATAGGCTTACTAGCCTACACCAAATAATTTTATGCTATGATTGCCACCTCATGTGCATTTGGCAATGTGCTCCCTCCCATATACTGGATCATTATTGCAATGTCATTATTTAAGGCCTTCAAATAGTATAAGAAATAAAATTTAGGGTAGGCCTAATAAAGACTAATATTCTATCCTAAGTCTTTTGGAACCTTGTATTGAAGTCTTGCATGACCTCATGAGGGGCTCTTTTTATTGTGGTCAACTACTCTACAAGTGAAAAATAGTCACTTTTATCCTTAAATATTTTTAAAAATTCATATAATCATTAATCCCATGATGTAATATAGTTAAAATCAAGGATTATATACCAATCTAAGGCTTTACCTTTGAAATAGATGGCTAATAACCTAATTACTATGTTTTACTCATTGATATCATGAATGTTGCATAAATTGTTTATATCCATGAGGTGCTCAAAAGGGGTTGTAGCTTGGTATCTAGTAAAATAAGGGACACTTTTAAGAGTTACTACTAGAATAAGATCATATTATTAGAGGTATAAAGGATTTTGACCATTAAAATCCACAAAGGGGAAAACTCTAGGGGTTGTTGTGGCAATGAAAGGGTTCAACAAAGATCTTATTGTAGGGGTAGGCCTTTAAATTGACTTAAGAACAAAGTTGAATTTATATGGGTGAGTATTATAAAATCTTAATCTTTTTACTAAGTTTAAAGGTAATTCAATGAATTCAAATGGAATACCTCTAGAAGCTAACCTTGTAGTCACATTTGGCATGAGATGTAGTCACTACTTTGCTACCAAAATGTTGAATCTTCTCTTGGAGTCACCAGATGTTATTTCTTAGAAGCTATAACTACTAAAAATTATTCAAACAAGCATCAAACCTTTAACAATAATATTTTAACTATGAATTCCCATTGGGTGTGCCATAAATTATTATAGCATCAATTTGCACCCTTGAAGAGGGTTCTTTAGTCTACCTCTAATTAAGCTACACTATGGGAAGGAACCTAGGTTTTGGGTCACTTATGGTGGGTTTAAACCTCTATAAAAGTCTTAATTCCTCTTGATAGATCACCTAAACTAATCCTACTACTAGGAAAAAGGTTATAAAGGGGGAATAGGGCTTTTAATAAATCTAACAAGGTGATAAAACAAATTAAGTGAGACTTCACACAAGCATGAAATATACAATGAAGAAGTATAAGACACTACTAGCTCACAAAGTCTCAAAATCTTTCTAACTGAATAAGTATTTTATACACTAGGTTTAGCAAGTAATGAATGAATCTAGGAAGAATTCTAAGAGTCACACTAAGATTAAATTAATGTTATAAATAACACAAATACAAACCTACAATCAACTAGAAAACACCTTAAAATAGTCAATAAAGAAGGACAATGGGCGTAGAAGATTATCCTTATAATGCCATCATACAAAAGCTTACTAAACATAGTTACAAATGCAAGAGATATGCAAAGAAAGTCTTTATTAGATTCATTAAGTCTTTCATACAAGTTTTGATAGGATTTAGACTTATCAAATGAGAGTCTATTGCTCTTAAAAATTTAGATAATTTCTTATAAAAAGTTGAAATAGTATTTTTCTTCTAAAAAATTGAGAGTGAGCTTCCAAAATGGAAACAATGGGTAATATATGAGAAAGGGAGAGACAAGAGGGAACATGAGTGCCAAAATAATTAATTAAGTTTCCACCTTTAGATGAATGCTCCACCACCATTTTTATCAAATTAGCACTAGTTCTCTATTGACAAGTTAACTTTTTAGTTATCCCAATATCCCCTAAATGATGGTTATTCATGACTTTGTTTATGAAAGAAAATCCTTAGGCACCCTAAAAATCTATTAAATGTTACAACTTATTTTTCCAACCACTGGATCTCCATCTTGGGACTTTATGCCATCTCCACTTGCTTCATTATGAGGGAAAGGTACTTATATCTATGGACTTGATAGATCCATGCCCAATTCTTATTTTATTAGTTAAAAGTACCTTCTTTTTTAGGATGACCATGTTGATAGATGAGACACTCTTTCATAATCACATATTTGCATCTACTACAATCAAAATATAAATCTTTACTATAGATTTTAAAAATAATCCAATTTATTATTTTTGTATATTCAATATATTGATGAGATCCACAGATGTTTAGTCTTACTTGAACAACTACCAATCCATCTTTGATCTCTGTATTAGGCCCTAAAAGACCTATTTTACCTCTATCAAGATTTAATGGTGATGTTTAATCCTAAAAAATATGCTCTAGTTCAGCTTGGATTATGTTTTGACCTCCAGTCAAAGTCTCATAACTTCAACCTTTGATATTGACTATCAATCTTGATTTGGGCTTTGAAATTATGATACCTCTGTCTTTCATTATTGGCCATGGATATTGATCTAGGCTTATCATATTATGACAACTATCAGTTCCACATTCCTTTCTCAGGATCCTACTAACTCTTTGACATATCATGCACCATTGGTTTGATTTTATATGAATAAATGTGAACCATAGATATTTTTCCATTTTAACATGGTTGAGATACTTATCACCCATGTATTTGTCTTCTTGATTCATTAAAAATTTGACCCATCTCTTGCTATTAGATCTATTTTATATGATAGATCACACATCATTGATATATTTGGGCCCACTAGCCTTTTCAATTGACATGCATCATCAGTTTTGTTATGAGATCATGATATCATGCCATTTTTCACTTGCATGTTCACCCTATATATCTTTGACCTTTTGACTTGATGATCATCATTAATCTTAGGTGCACAATCAAATGCACACCATTAGATCTTTATGACCCACTAATATTGTTAGGTTACCACTCTTTATTGGATTTTATCTAATCAAATGATAACCATTGATATTGGAACATTTGAATTCAAAAGGATATTTAACACAACTCAAATTTGACATCCCCACACACAATTCGCTTTGTAAGTCTAGCTTTGAAGCTTTATATCTTGAGATAGATAACTCATCAAGACATGAAATTTGTAGAGGATGTTTATGGGACCAAATTAATCATGTCCATATGGTGTTTTAGCTTGAGAGTTTTTCCCAAGTGTATCTATTAAATACACAATCAAGTTAATCTATCTATTTTTACATGATGTGCTTGTGATGGTCTAGTTCTTCTAGACTTGTGAAAGAAATTTTTGAATATTTAGAAGGATCCAATGAAGTTATAAGAATTTTTGAAATTAATTTCATGCCCATAAATTATTGAAACACCATGAGACCCTATTGGGCTTTTTCACCTTGTAATCTTAGACTTTATTTCAAGACATGCTTATCAAAGATTAATAAAACACACTTTAGGCTTGATTAAAGTGTTTCAAAATATTTGTAAGAAAAATTTGATCTTATTATTCATTATTTGGTCACACACTCAATTAATAACTCTATTTATCTTGATACTCCATCCTGGAACTCACAAAATTCTATCTACCTAGGTAAATTTTTATATATGGGCCAAAATTAGCCAACAATGACCATTTGAAGGCTCATATATCATTGTTAATTATTGGATATAGGTAAGCATGAGGTTTAAGGAATGTATCAATAGGTTTTGTATTCCCTCCATCCTTCATGCTTTTTTATCTTACTTTGAGATAACTAATCTTAAAGCATCAACGCTCTATAGTCCATTATCCTTTCAACCTTATAAGACTAGCTTTAAGAAAGCCTATAGATGGTTGTAGGTAACCTGAGTTAGCTATAGGATATCATTAAATGGAAAAAAAAATTATTAATTTTATTTGAATATTTCACTCCTCTTATTTCATCCATCCCTTAACACTATCTCTCTCTTCTGAACCTTACCAAAACCTCTACTTTCTTGGTTGCCTAGGCTTAGCTACTAGCCCTTTTTTGGGCAAATCCTTATTATAATAACAAATTATAGTTAATTAAGAGAATTAAATATCCATTTCATAAACCCTCTATTATTTTCTTGCTTCCAACTAGGTTTCAAAACCTAGCCCCACCTTTAGACACCTTTATAGCTCCCTTTTTGGTCTCCATTAGGCCTTATTAGGTCTTATTTCAGTCCCACAACACATAGTTCTCTCCTTTAGTTCATAAATGTATATAATAGGGTAAAAAACACAAAAAATATATTCACATACATCATAATATACCAAGTTACCAATTTTAATAAGGTTTTATTGGTTGGAACTCTACTTATGGTATTTTTTGTCTTGAAACCCTAGACAATCACCTTGCACAGGTCAAGAGCATGATAAATTAATTTTCATGAGCTATAAAGAGTTTAAAAGGACCAAAAATACATCCATATATCTTTTTTAACTTAATTCAACACATCTAATAGGTTATAACCTTTTATTGACCTTCACATGCTCAAAATGAACTAAAACATAGATATTTTTGCACCATAATTGACTGTGTAGGGTAGAGGAAGTTCCAATTTGTAATATATTTGTTTATAAGGGATTTCATAAGGGTTTATTAATTTAAATAGGTATTTTAAATTTATATATCTCTTTACCAATGGTCAAGGATTATGTATTCTACCTATTAGAGCCTCTTCCCCTCAACCTTTCTCTCATGCCAAGGATAGGCTCATTAAGGTGGATATGGGTACACATGTTAGGGTGAACTTTTGTGATTTTAATTTCTTCATAGCCTTCCTGACTAAAATTCCTTGAAAAATTATAATAATAGATTCATATACCTTTAATAATGTCTCTTTCACCCCTTAATTCAACCTTTCTCTCATGACCATGTTTGACTGTATTATTACTTAGTGTAGGTCTCTATTAGATGGAAAACCAATTCTTTTATTGGTTATCCATGTGGTAGGAGTCTATTAATATGGTCATGTCACTATGTAATTGGTCCAAACATGATTAAATTTCAATATTTTCCCAAACCATTTATTTCATACTCTTTTTTGACTAGATACAAGACTGTTGACTATGTTTTCTTGCTTAGAAGAGACACCTGTAGGTACATGATTTCATGGTTAGAACCTAAACATAAGGATTAAATACCTTATTATAATTCAAAATGTCAATATATATTCATTTTTATTCATTCACCACATTTTTAGGTTATGTCAACACCCATATAATTATGCTCAAGCTCGCTATCAACTACAATCAATTATAGTTGACCACTTATGGCATCATAGGGGTCTGACAAGTGTGTATTCAACTTGTGTATGACTATGTGAGAGATTCACATTGACTGTCATAACTCTTTATGTCACTTGATATTTTGTCTTGATGGATTATTCTCAAATAAGGTGTCTCATGCCTTGTAAAATCTTAAACATATATCCATAACCATTCTTAGAGCTCAAAACACTTTGACTATAAGTGGGAGTAAGCTGAGAGCTGAGAAAACATGTTTACAACTTGACAATGGTGGTGTCATCTTGAAATATAATCTTTCTACTTTGATTTGGAGGTCCTATTGAGTTTCAATCAACCTTTAAACAACTTTATACTCCCTTGAAACATGATTGATCTCTCCTCAATCTATTTGGGATGTAGGTATCCTTTTGTATGGTCTAAGATTGAGTTTAGGCCTTAAAAAGGTCACCAATTATGAACTTGATCATTATCCTATAGGTGAAAAAAAATTCCTTTATTGGTTTTATATATTGATTCACTTATTAATAAGAGAAAATTAAGCCAAAACCCCCAAAATTAGTACCTCATTTCCTTCCTCCTTAAACCATTGTTGTAGATGGAGATTGCTCAAGCTATACTATTCCTTGTTTTACCCATCAAGGCTATGATGAATTATTGGGAATTAATGAGAAAGATAAATTGTGTAATTTGATGGGTCATAATGAGGAGGAGGAGGTACATTATCCCTATAACATAGGTTTTTTCTAAAAGTGATAAAATGGCCATTTAACAAGGATAAGAAGGAAAATTGGTTTTATTAAATAAGTACCTTCCTAGGATGAATTAGATGATGAAAATAATTTTAATAGGTCCTATTTTAAATTTCAAAAACACCACTAAAACCATTCTTCTTAATTGAGTTCTGAAGTGAAGTAATAAAAGAAAACTTGGACCTTGTCTGGATGAGTAGGCCATTTAAATACCCCTGAACTATTAGAAATTATTCATAAATATGGGGAGATAAACTAGACCATGAATACAAAAAATTAAAATTTCATTATTTTTCCTATCACTAAAAAAATCTTATATCCCAACTCTCTCTCTCTATCCTGACCATACCGAGTGAAAACTTGAGGCTTTCCTCAAGCTGTCCAAAACTACCAAAAATAGTTTTTATATAGAATGAGGAACCATAATATTTCCTATGTAATCCAAAACATTATAAATATTTTTTACACTATAAAATACCCTTCCTTACTTCTATAAGACATAAAAAATTACTACACCTCTATTAATATTAGAAAACCTATTACATGCCTAATTTGGAGCTAATAGGTTTTCCCTAGCTCTGCTAGTTCTTACATTAGAATATGATTTTAAGGGCATATAATAGGATATTAGGGACACAATTAATGACTAAATGTGATATTTTATAACCTAAATTAATCAAAATATTAGAAACATGTTTTGTCAAATATCTAAAAGGCTCCAAAATGCATCTTTTTCCTCCCAAACTACTTTCATCCACTCCAAATGACTTCCAATGGCCTTCAACATATATAAAATGGTAAAACACAACATAATTATGTGGTAATAATTCAAAAACAATTTTAATTCCTCAAAATGTTACTTTTTCACTTGAAATTTCTATTTTGAGGTCCCTTAAGTCATCTAATGCACTTTTGTGGGTCTTTTGGGCATAATAGCTTCTCTATGCCTCATTTTTGACTCATTATAATCTCAGAGAATTTTTCAAAACCTAATTAATTACCATAAATTCTAAAATACTATGGAAATTTTTTGGATCATTCATTTGTAGTTCTAGATCTATTTTTAGGCCTTTCCCTCAAAATCACCAAATTCTTTTTAAAACTTACTTAAAGTGTTTCAAAAGATTGAAAGTGACATGTGGTAAACTCATGAGGTTTTTATTATATTTATACCATTGGATTACCCAATTAAAAGTAACTCTTCTTATATTCTTAGACCACACCAGGACCTCTCAAGATTCTGCATTGTATCATTAAGTCAAGACCAGAAAGGGACTAGTCATGGGTGTAGAAGGTTATTAAAAGGTTCAAGAGAGTGTCCTAATCCATCTAGGTAGAAGTTTCACATGTATGAAACTTTTGTAAAATAGTTAAAAAAGGATTAATGAGTTATAAAATCCCTAAAAACCTTGCAAGAACCATCTATAGGGGTCTTTATGACTATTTTTACAAGCAGAGGTCTGGATGTTCGAATAAGGGGTTTTGTGCATACAGATAGCAGATGAATGGATTGATCAGCCAATGCCATAACTAAAAATGACCTTAGTGAGGTTATACATGTATATATATGAGTAATACATTTTCAACTCAAAATGAGGTCAGAATCTTGATAAACCTTCTATATACATATGTTTTCCTGTTAACATTATTGGATAGTGTCATCAAGAGGGGGTAGCATAAGGAAAAATAATGTCATGAGGGAACTTAAAATATTCATTAAAATAATCATTGGGTTATGAGAGAGGTGTATGTCAAATTTGATCCATAGGAATGATGATATGACTATTCATTTAGACATATAGATACTAAACACTACTCATAAAGCTTGTTTCCTCATTAAGAGGTGACTTCACATGCTCACCATTATATGAAGCTTTTTCATGGGAGGTTTGGAA
Organism: Torreya grandis; assembly: GCA_037957365.1. Classification (NCBI taxonomy): domain Eukaryota; kingdom Viridiplantae; phylum Streptophyta; class Pinopsida; order Cupressales; family Taxaceae; genus Torreya; species Torreya grandis. The sequence goes on along the minus strand of JARHVA010004369.1, from coordinate 55,553 downwards.
CTTTGGGAGATGTTTAAGTCATAGTATACTAGTTTTTTATGGTATTAGTTTAGACATTCAATGCCCAAACTTTATAAAACATCATTAAGAGTCCTGAGAAGTCTTAAACCCTCCCTAACCCTACTATAGACCTGATTGAGAATAATTGAAGGAAAATCCATCCAAATAGATTTAAATCACTTGAATACCACTTGGATCATCTATAATACTTAGATAGGTTTGTGTCCATGACACTTTTTTGTATGAATAGTGTATGAATCTACCATAAAATAGTGTTTTTTGAGGAAAAAGTGTAGAAAGAGAGGTAAAATGTAGTTTTAAAAAGTGCCAATCATTGAAAGGGAAGGTTTGACACTTAATTTATCTCCTCAAGACATTATATGCTCAAAATCATGCATTTAAGTGCTCCTATGAGTCCCTTCTAATCAGCTAGTCTATAGGAATGAAAGAGAGAGTGACGTATTCAACTAATGTGTCAAAATTATAGGTGTATCTTATTTAAAAATGGTTAATTACATGATATGGGAGGTTTTCATATGTTTAAAACTCACTTATTAATAGGTTTTCAAAGTTTCATGAAGGCTTTCAAAGCCATAAAATGTAAATAATTAGGCTACTAGGCCTAATTAGCCTAGTAAAACTACTTAATCAACAAGGAGACATCAAAGTTTGTATAAAGGGTTGTTGGATGAGATAATATAGATTAATAATGACACATAATTAATCCTTATCATGCATAACTAACCCATACCATTCATAATTGATCCTTAAGTGGCAATCCATGCATAACTGACCCTTGAGTAATCAATCCATGCATAACTAATCCTTACAAGGAGTTATTTGAAAAATAAAAGTGTAGCATGCTTTAGGATAAGGTTTAATCATTAAAATAAATAATAAAATACCTCATATTAATGCATAAGGAATCATGTAATAACACCAAACATGAAGATATTTCTTAAGGACTGTTTGTAACTAGTTACAACTAAAAAATGTTGAGTTAATGATGGTCATTGATGACCTTTTATTTTCTCCTCTATTCCATTATCAAGTTTTTCCTCTCCTATTTTTATATATATTTAGACCTTATGGATTTATTTTTGGATCCCTCAAGATGGTATGCAAAAATTATTCTAAAAGTGTAACTTGCACCTGTAGTTAATGAGAAAAGATTGTTGTAGACTTATTCATGGTTGTTAGTGTGTTTCTTGATTATTTATTTGTAGATAAGTCTGATGTTAATCTCATTTTTTAGGTAATATCAATCACCTAATTCTATGTTATCATCCTCTATATGTCATATGAAGTGTTAATAGATAGGATTGTGTTGAAGAGTGAGTTAGTTTGTCATGTCTTTCATAGACATCCCTTCCTTTACCTTCAATTTGTAAACCTTTTATCTAAACTTGATCTAAAATACTCATGTTTAGGATTTTATTGATAAATTATATTTGATACTATATTCCATTTTAATTCAAAAGTTTACTTAAGGATAAGGTTAAGAGAGGATCTGGATCATTAAAAAATTGGTGCATCACCATCATTAGTATAGGTTTTCCCTTCAAGTTATCTTTCTACCTATTTTCACCCCCAAATAAAAATAGATTTAGGAAAAGGAATCAAATTTTATATCTCAGAGAAGTTAGCCTCATAATCTAGAGGTTTTGTCTAGTTATAGGTAACCTACAAACTATAAACCAATCTAATGTTAGTTCAAGTCTGAAGGTGAACTAATAATCTACATCATAGGGTGTAACTTGGGTTGATAATATTTCTATAATGCCCAATGGGACTACTCATTTAGAGGATTGGAGCATATATCTATATATTTGATTACATTATCAAGATTAAAAGGTGTTAGAGGTAGATTTCTAGACATTTCATGAAAAGAGTGGTTATAAGATATTCCTCAAAAGGAAAAAATACTAAAATTATTGAGTTATATTTTCATCCAATTAAGAAAAATAAGTATTCTTAGTCTAATCCAAATCCTAAACCTCCTATTTCTCCTAATGTTTCCCAAAAATATAATTTTATCCAAAAAAATATTGTCCAAACATATACTGATGTAAATCCCCCACATTAAATGTTTATTCTTAGGAGATAAGATTTTTACCTTTTAACAGTGGAAACCCCTTGAACCAATCAATTTTATGACATTCTTTATACTACCTTAAATATCCTTCCTTATTTCATAAGATAAAATCCAATTACTCTTATTGAGAATATTCCACATAGCTAATCTATGTTCAAAACATAATGTAACCTATGAGAATGTGGTTATGAGATTGTTGGAAACTTATTTTAAAGGTAAGGCTCTCCAATGGAATGTGTTTAGCACATACATCCATTAACACCTAGGATGAGTTTGGCAAAATCTTGTGTAAGCATTTTGAAGACAAGAGTGACCATATTTCATTAGTGGAGCAACTTAGTATAATCAAGATAAATTCTTAAGATTTCATGGTAGAGTTAAATAATAGGTTTTATAAAACTTGGGGTAGGATCCCTAAAATTACCAAACCCACACCTACCTATGCATTCTTGTATTAATAGAAATCTCTAAATTTAGATGCAGAAGTTATGATATAATCAATGGGAGGAATCACCTTGATATAGGCCTATGAAGTAACCATAAGGGCTAATAACTACCTAAACCAAGTAATAAAACACTCTGTTAAAACACCCATGCCTTTGTTTCATATATTCACCATCATGTGTCTATCATTGCTCCATTACCAACTCTAGTTAATCTTGATAAAATAGATGGTAATTATTGACCATTTTTACCATAAGATGAAATAGGTCAACCCCCTATAGTTAGAATCTTGTATAGGGTATTTTTATAATGTCATGGGGTATGTTGTATCTCATTTAATGTCATTTCATATGCTAGTCTACCTTTGGTCATAGTCTAGCTTAGTCCTTGTGTAATTTGGTGTCTAAAGGGTCATTTTAGAGTCATATATGCAAGTGGAAGGTTTCCATGGTGTCCAAATAGTTTCAAGAGAAATTCCATAAGAGCCTAGTTTACACTTAAGAAATATTACAACTTTTTGCTAAGTGTTAGAGTTCTTTCAGATAAATTGTCTCCAGTAAAAGTACAAGGCATTATTCTCTTGGATAAATTGTTCTATTTTATTTAGCTATGTTGGAGTTCTTTCAGGAAAATTATCCCAAAGTAAAAAGGCTAAGCACACAAATATTTTATGAAAATTATCCAAGACAATTTCCATGAAGACATATTTCTTTCAGATAAAATGTCTAAGACAATCTTTTTGAAGACACATTTCAATAAAAAAAAATGTCCAAAACAAAAGGTCCTTATCAAAATCCTAAAGATATTTCCATTGGGAAAAATGTCAGAAATAATATGCCTGATGAAAAGATCTAATGGAATTTAATGGTCTTAGAGAAATTATTTCTCCAAACTTTCAAAATTGATCCAAGCAAGTTCTCATAGTGTTCATAAGCTTGCAGGGACATGGACTAGATTGACAACATCTTAGAAACTCATCAAGACTTTGAAATATTGAATAAAAATGACTTAGGAAAGTAAATGGGATAAACCATCATCAAGATGCCATGAAGAAATAGCCTGGACAACATGTTTGTGCATTTTATAAATAAGCTCAAGAAGCCTTGTGTGACCATCAGACCATGTGTAATTAATGTCCTTAGTGCCAAGATCATTCTTTACAAGTTTCATATCTTGATGAGTCTTCTATCTTGAGATCTAAGCCTTCAAAGTCTACCTTTCCAACTCTAAAGGGCTAGGCCATCCTACACATCACATGGAAACACACTAGTCAGCTTATTTGTCAATTTAATAAATGCACCTCAAAAATCCTTATGAGATAAAAGGATGCAACACTATAGAGTTCTTCATGTCAGGAACATGCTCTATAAGTTTCATGTCTATGTGAGATTTCTATCTCACTTTATGGAGTTTAAAACTTGGTCACATAGATAAAGATGTTTGTGCAAGTGTCAAATTCAAGCCTTGGTAAATAGACATTTTGATTCAACTGATCAGTGACAATCACATGGACGTCATGCAAAACACATAGGTCATCTCACTTGAAAACTTTGTAAACACACTTAGAAATCTCTTGGAGCTTATGGATCAAGTGGGCATAATAATTTTAGCATCAAGAACAACCCTATAAATTCGGTGCTTTTATGCCCTTTTCACTTCCAGATCCAAGCTTTCAAAGTTGGTCATATAATGGGAGAAATTCACATAGACATCAACTTTAAGCTATGCCAAAAAAACATTAAGTCTTAAATTTGATTATCATATATATTCCAATGATAGTGCCACAAAAATCAATGATGGTCCTATGGGACATAAAATTTAGACCATGGTAAATAGACATTTTTAAAAATGCAATCAAATCAATGATCAACATTCAATTGTATTGATTATCCAACAACATGAGCTCAACTGAGAGGGAAGTGGGACTAATGAGATGTATGGCTAGTGTTCGATCATACATTAAGATATAATGGTAAAATATGAGTCAAAAGTTTAAGGATCTTGAGAGGCCACCATGTGGTTTAAGTGCATAAAACAGTAAAATGAAAATAGTATCCTAATATCAATGCATAATTAACAAGTGGTATGAACACATTCAAGCTAAAAGAAGATTGATGGATCTTGCTCAATCATACTAATTAAGATAAATGGTGTGATATGGTTGAAAGGGTCAAGATTTAATAGTGAGGATCTATGGTACCAATGAAAATAAAGATAGCTAGGCACAATTTGATTGACTCAAGTTGGTTTCCAATAGACAAGGTCAAACCAAAGGATCAATTTTTGACCAAAGCAAATAGGTCCTGTAGGGTCATAATTATACCATTAGAGATTGATCAAATGCCAAGGAGTAGACATAACCATGAAGTTAGGTATAAAGAATGTAAACAGACCACTATTAAGTCTAAATACAGACCTCTAGTCTATAGATTTATGGCGTTTAGGGTTCATTTATGACTTTGTTTACCATTTTTTAAAAGGACCTATGCATATGATGAATCCTTGGTTCTTATAGAGATAAAGTGCATCTATTTAGACCTATTATAATCAAGAAAGGGGATATATATTATATATGTCTACATTAATATGACAACTATAGGAAAACTAATAGTCTAATATTGGATTTCCATCTATAGTGGACCTATGAACATGGGGATGAGTTTAAGCATGATCCAGTTTAAATAAGGAATATCATTCTAAAGGATTCCATGAAGGCATATGCATAGAATCCAATGGATTAATCTCCATAACTAGGTACATGAAAATGACCCTTCTCTCCACTTTTTCAAGCCATGACAAAATAGTTAGGAGCAGTTAACACCAAGACAAAATTATAACATTTGGATTTGATTGTTGTAATTGTCTTGATACCAGAACTTGGATCAAAACAACTTGATCCCACTATTTCAAATGTTAGGGAGAATCAATAAAGGAATAATAAAACTTTTTAATGGATTTAAGTGACTTGGATCAATTAGGGATCTTGAATGAGCATAATTATAGAAGCAGTTGTAACTAAAGTTTAGAGGGAGTTGAACCCTTTTGATTATAATTTGGATTTCTCTTTCCCACTTATCTCTCAAATGCTATAAGTAGTTTCCATTTTGGCCTTTGTAGGGTATTCCAATACATGTATAATGAATCCCTATAGGAATGATGTCATATTTTTCCTTTGAATATTAATGTAAATATATTCTTGAGTTCTTGAACAATTTTATAAGTGTGAAAATGATGTATGGTGATGCAAAGTGATAATTCTCTATCCTTTCTTCCCTTATCCTTTCATGTTTGTGAAAAATTTACTATTATAATAGGTCATTTGAATTGTTTTAAACTATATGATCATGCATTTTAAGTGTAAAATGACCCTTAGTGTTTATAAATGTCCTATGGTTCACTTACCTTGGATATTTCTCATGCATCTCACCTCCATATCAAAATACTCATGTTAGAATCCATAGGACTTGGAAGTTAGTTTGTGTGCCTTATTTCTTAGCACAAGAAAGTATGATGGTCACATAGAAGACATTTTAGTGTATCAACCCCTTATATTAGGTTCATTTCATGTGAATTTTAACTCTTTTCCCCATAATCAACTAGTTATGTAGGTGTGAGCATTGTAAGATACATTCAGGGAGATAGCCCTTAAATCTAGAGGCTCACTTCCATTATAGGTACACCCACATACCTAGAATTATTACCATGTTACCCAAATATGGAAGAGGCTTGAACACCCTATTATAGGGTATAATATTTGGTGACAAAATTTATAACATAACCAATGGGAATACGTCCAAGAGAGTGTAAATATTGTTGGTGTGTCTTTCCTTTATCATCGTTTGGAAGCAAGCAACCAAGCACTAATGGTAACTCTAAATGATAACTTCTGGTTGTAAGTATTCCATGTATGTTTAGTTAAATTTTTGATTAATTTTTTACATTTCCTTTGATACACAAGGTTCACATGAATATCTATGGTGAATATCTCTACCATGGACCTCCTTATCAACCATGATATGAACCACAATGTACTCCCCAATAGTACTATCAAAATGGCTATAAACCCTATAAGCCATGGCATCCCTATAATCCTCCATTCCCACCCCATATAGACACCTTGTTATTTAACAAACCTATGAGGAATGATGCAAAGATACCTATCAATAAATGTCTCCATATCAATCCTAATATGAGTCCAACCAACCACACCATGATGCTTATGAACCTCAAGAGTACTCCTATGAGTCTTGCCACTAAGAATCATATGTTTATGTGAATTGTACACAAAGTTATTATAAGGTAATATATATATTACTACATATTATAGTAAAACAAAATTAATTTGGTCTTAATCCTGATCATTACCCCCCTCCTCCATTTTTTCCATCTTATATCAAGTCCTTGTTAGCATCCATACCACAGTTACTAGTTAATACATAAAATATGAGTACATGGGTGATGAGTTTATTTTGATACTTAATAATATCATAGAATGGTTCAGAGGTACTAACCCAAATTATATATATAATTTAGATACATTTAAAGTAATAGAAGGAACTCAATGGGAGGTCAAAGAATAAATTGACTTGGCAAAGAAGTAACTACAATACACAATAGATAGGTTAAGTATGTGGGAGGATAAAGAGATAAAAAATGAACATGATTATATTGAATAAACTCAAAGAGACTATTGGAAAGATTCAAATCCTAGTTATGTATATTTTTTTCCTTTTAATCATCCCAAGAATTCACTCCCCTATGAGCTTACTAGTCCTTTTCTCTTTCCTAGATCCACTCACAACCCTTCTCCTTCACCTCACACTCCATATCTAATTCATAAACCTTCCACTACATCTCATATTCTAGATATTTCAAATTATCCTATCCATCAACCTCCTATATCATCCCTTCTTGAGGAAAAACCCATCTTGAGAGAAGCAAGTGAAGAGGAGAAAATCTAAGCCAAGGCTGACCAAGAGGATGCCATGAGTGACTATGAAGATTAAATCACCATAATGACTCCCATTGGCAACCACAAGTGTAATACTAACTTATTAGATGAAAATAAACATATTGAATATCTTATTGCAATTTTCCATGAAGAATGTGGCCAAAACTTGAAGAGAGAGACATTTGAATAAGACTCCATGTCTAATCATGAAGTTGTGGATGACCATCTCAATCATGAAGTGGAGTGTACTATCAAGGAAAAAAGGTAAAATCTCTCCTCAAAATTTATATTCCTAAGATAATCTCATGAGACCAAGATAGATGAAATGGATCTTGAAGATGACACTCATGAGGTGGATGAAAATGACTTGTGGTAAAAAATTTATTTCATATGTTATGATTTTGATCATCTTGGTAAGGTTAATTCTCCTCTCAATAAGTCTACATATTATTTGGATAATGTCTCTAACAAGAAATTTTATTATTATTTCAATAATCATGGATAAATTCCATGTTGTGAATGAAGAGGAACTATGGCAAAATCTCAATACCATATGCAAAGAGTTTGGCAAGTTGGGTAAGTCTCTTTTTTTTCCAAGATATTCTATATCTAATGACAATGTTTCTAATGATATTAATGATCATGTTGAAAAATACTCCATAAAGCATAAATATTAAGGTCATTTTGTTGATAAAAAATTTATTATCATACAACAATTTGATGATGTTTGTGTCCAAGAGATTGTAGACATGGAAACTGAGGGTAAGGTGAAAGTTATTACACCTCAATAATAGTAAAGAGACCCACCTGATATGGATCCATATTAAAAGGTATTAGATCATGAAGAAGTAGATCTTGATGCTTCTAAGCATCAAGTACAGCATATCAAAGAGGAAATTAAGGTTGAGAAGACTATCATATTTTCAAACTTGTACATTAAGGGACAAGTACATGATAAGGTGTAGGAAACATTTTCCATGGAGGATAATGAACAAGATTGGATGGAATATTCATAGCTCCATGATGAGCTTGAAAAATTTACATATGAAGAGAAACCTAATATTAGTGAGGAAACTATGGAAACCAAAAAGGAAATCCTTATTCAACAACTAATGCAAGTCATAGTTAAGAATCCATTTGAAAAAGTTGAAGCTATTAGGATGAAATAAGAGTTAATTTCTATAGCTAGCCTAGCTGGGGATGCTTGGTTATCAATGAAAATTTGCTAATGAAGTTATATAACACCATGAAAAATATGGAGGCATAAATTCCAAGGGCCAAAAGGCTACATGTCTCATTTAACCCTTCATGTCATACAGTAGGAGAGGTTTCAAACTTCCCATTTGATCTTGGAGGAAGTTTTCATCCCAGGTTAATTAGTGCTTGAGTCAGTTTATTTAGGTGTGTGTCCTTTCTTTTTGTGTTGTGTTCCATAAGTAATCATGAAGCATATGTGTGTTTCTATTTTGTGTCTTGTTTTTTTGTTTTTTATTATTATTTTTGTGTTTTTGAAGGTAATTTTTATGTCAAACCTACTGTACATGTGAGTCCATAGCCCAATGGATAGGATTAGACAATTGGTCATGGCATAACAAGCATGCCACCCTTATGAAATCACCAATAATGTTGACCAATTTTACCATAGGCCAAAATGGGTCAACCCCCTATAGTCAAAATCTTATATAGGGGATTTTTATAATGTCATAGGGTATGTTGTAGCTCATTTGATGTCATTTCATATGCCATTATAGATTTGGTCATAGTATAGCTTAGTCCTTGTGTCATTTGGCATCTTAGGGGTCATTTTGGAATCATATATGCAAGTGGAATATTTTCATGGTGTTTGAGTAGTTGAAATAGTAAGTCCAAAAGATCCTAGTTTATGGTTAGGAAACATTTCAACTTATGGCTAAGTGTTAGAGTTTTTTTAGACAAATTATCCAAAACAAAATTATAAGGTATAATTCTCTTGAAAAAATTATTCCAGTTTATTTAGATAAGTATTGGAATTATTTTGGGAAAATTATCCTAAAGGTAAAAGGCTAAGGACACAAATATTTTAGGAAAATTGTTCAAGAAAATTTCCTTGAAGACATATTTCTTTTAGACAAAATGTCTAAGATAATCTTTTCAAAGACACATTTTAGTTAGACAAAATATTTGAAACAAAAGTTCCTTGTCAAAATCTCAAGGATATTTACATCAAGCAAAATGTTTGAGATAATATGCTTTATACAAATCACTAATAGAATTGAATGGTTTTAGATAAATTATTTGTCTAATCCTTCAAAATTGATCCAAATAGGAACTCATAGTGTTAAAAATATCAAAAGGACATGGACTAGATTAAAAAAATATTGGAAACTCATCAGGACCTTGAAAGATTGAATCAAAATAACTTAGGCAAGTAAAGGGACTAGACCATCATCAAAATGTCATGAAGAACAAGACTAGATAATAGATTTATTCATTTTTATAAAAATAATCCTTTCATGGCCATTAGAACACATGTGATCAATATATTTAGTGCCAATATCATTATCTATAAGTTTCATATCTCAATGAGTCTTTTATCTCAAGATCTAAGCCTTCAAATTTTAGCTTATCAATTCTAAGGGGCCAGGTCATCATGCACATCACATGGAAACACACTAATCAAATTATTTATGAATTTAATAAATAAAATTTATAAATACTTGTAATCCAAAAGGATGTAACACCATAAATTTTTTAATATTAGGAACATACTCTACAAGTTTCATTTTTGTATGATCTTTCTAGCTCAAGTTATGGAGTTTCAAATTTGGTCACATAGAGCAAGACCTTTGTGCAAGTGTCAAATTAAAGCCTCAAAAAATATCCATTTAGATTTAAATGATTAGTGACAAGCATGTGGACATCATGAAAAACACATAGGTCATCTCACTTTAACACTTTGTAAACACACTTAAAAAGTTCCTAGAGCTAGCGGATCAACTAGGCAAAATCCTTTTAGCATCAAGAATGTCTCTTACAAATTTAGTGCCTCCATACCCATTTCACTTATAGATCCAATATTTTAAATTTGGTTAAATAATGGAAGACATTTATGTAGATGTCAACTTTAAGCTAAAATAAAAAACCATTAGGGTCTTAAATTTGATGATTGTATGGACATCAATAATAGTCTTACAGACATCAAATGATGGTCACATGGACATAAATTTTAGACCATAGTAAATATCCATTTGTTTTCAAATACAAGAAAATCAATAATCAAGATTTAATCATACCAAATATCTAAAGATGCAAGATCAACTGATAAAGAAGTGGTCCCAATGAGGTATATAGATAACATTCACTTATACATCTTGATCCAATGGTGTGTGATGAATCAAAAGGTCAAGGATATCAAAAGGCCACCATGTGGTGTAATTTCATAAATTAGTAGACTAGTAATAGGATGTTTAGATCAATCCATGATTGACAAGTGGCATGAGCACGTTCAAGATGACATAATATTTATGGCTCTCACTCAATTATACTAATCAAGATCAATGGTATAATATGGGTCAAAGGGTCAAGATTTGATAGTGAGGATTTATGGTACCAATGAAAATAGAGATAGTTAGGCATAATTTGATTAGCTCGAGTTAGTTTTTGATAGATAAGGTCAAACCAATGGAACAATTTTCAACCAACGCAAATAGGTCTTGAAAGGTCATCATTCTGCCATTTGAGCTCAATCTAACACCAAAGAGTAGACATAAACATGCAATTAGGTATAAATAACATAAAAGAACCACCTTTAAGGCTGAATATATACCTCTTGTTTGAAGATTTTTGATCTGAAAGGTTCATTTTATGATCTATTCTCCCCTATTTACAAGGACCTATGTCTATGGTGAATCCTCCATTCTTAAAGAGACAATGTAGGTCTATTTGGACCTATTATAAATAAGAGAGGAGATATAAGTCAATAGTTGTACTTCAATGTGAAAATTGTAGGAAAACCAATAGTCTAAGCTTGGTTTTTATCTATAGTATACCTATGAACATGGGGATGAGTTCAAGCATGATCTAGTTTGAATAAGGGATAACATTCCAAAGGATTCCATGAAGGCATACATGTAGACTCTAATGTCTTTATCTCTAGAACCAACTCTATGAAAAGGACCCTTCTCTCCAATTTTACATGTAAGGACAAACCAATTAGGAGTAGTTAACACCAAGGCAAAATTATAATAGATGGATCTAATTGTTGTAGCTACATTGATGATGGAACTTGTCTCGAAACAAATTGATCCTGGTGTTATGACTATCAAGAGACATCAATGAAGGAATAATGTAAATGTGAATTGAACTAAAGTGAACTAGATCAATCAAGGAGCTTGAATGAGCATAATTGTAGAAGAAATTGTAACTATGGTTTAGAGGGAGTTCAACTCTTTTTATTCCCCTTTGGATTTCTCTTTCCTACTTCTCTCTCAAATGCTATAAGTATCTACTATTTTGACCTTTGTAGGTAATTCTACTCTATATATGTTGTATCCCTATGGGATTGATGTCATATTTTTCCTTTAAACATTAATTCAAATTGGATTTTGAGTTCTTGAACAATTGTTTAAGTGTGCAAATGGCGTATGGTGATGCAAAGTGATAATTCTCTATCCTTTCTTCCCTTATCCTTTCATGTTTGTGTAAGATTTACTATTCTAACAGGTCATATAAAGTATTTTTAAGTGTATGAGCCTATCTTTTAATTGTATAATGAGCATTAGTGTCTTCAACTAGCCTATTGTTTACTTACCTTAGATAGTTCTCATGCATCTCACCTCCATATCAAAATACCCATGTTAGAATCCATACGACTTGGAATTTAGTTTGTGTTACTTATTTCTTAGTGAAGGAAAGTATGATGGTCATATGGAAGACATCTTGATGTATCACCCCCTTAGATTGGCTTCATTTAATTTAACGTCTAAATCTTTTCCCCATAATTAACTAGTTAAGTAAGTGTGATCATTTCAAGTTACATTAAAGGATCTAGCCCTTAAATCTATAGGCTCACTTCCATTATAGGTACACCTACATACCTATAAGTGATCCCATGTTACCCAAATATGGAATAATATTGAAGAACCTCTTTTAGGGTGTAATATTTGGTGACAATAGTAACCATGTGGACATAATTGGTAAGATATAGAATGCACTTAAGGATCAAAATAACAATGTAGTAGCTTTACAAAGGAAGAAAGTTCCACCTTATAGGGCTTACCAAGCCCCTAACTAATATTATCATTATAACAAGCCTCTTTATCAACCCAATCAATATGATCAATGGAAAAATACATAATCAAGACCATATAATGCTTATAATCCCAATTTTTCTAGCAGTTCTATAGTTTTAGATCCAACTCAGAGCAATTATGCTCTATAAGGTCAATGATTTAGTCAATGGGATAAATTAAACAATATGGTAATGGATCCAACTAGTGAGGTGAGTTAACAATATTTCATACAAAAAGTTCCATCTCTTCTACCACATGATAATCAACTAACTTCATAACACAAGGAAGCTTATCTATCACATGGAAATATTCCTTCTTTCACTCAAGCTGATGTACCAAGTCAGCAAGGATCAAGTGGAAAAAAAACACCTTCTAAAACTACCTTTACTAATTCACAATAAGGTGAAAATCATTTTGATTAGATGGTATCTAACAAGGGTAAAAATTTGGTTAATGTGGTCATCTTAGTTATAGCTCATAAAAGGTTTAAAATAAGGGTAGTTGGTGATGTTTTAGATCCTAAAAAGGTAGCTCCTCTACCTTCTCAACCACATCAAAAGACTACCACTCAATATGTACCCTAAAAAGTCACCATCAACTCAGTAAGTACAAGATGGTAAGGGGAATAATCAAAATGGTCCCTTCATACCATAGTTTACTCAATCTTTAGGTAACATTTTTGATCTTAAATTATAGCCTAAGATATCCACTCATCCTCTTAGCATTGATGATCAGATGAAAAAGGCTGTTATCTCTATTTTTATGTGGGACACATTGCTTATTCTGGGACAAAAGGATCTCCTGCAAGAATAGCTCTCCAAGCTTCATGTTTTATAAAAATCAATCATAAAAGGTAGGTGTTGTTATTACAAATTCTATTCAACCTTTTGAACCTCAACCACCAAAGGTGATTAAGCCACCCCCCTTCTATATTTCAGTTGTCATAGGTGATTGCCTTGTACATACTTGCATGATTGATAGTGTTTCTAGTACCTCTATCATGCCTAAATCCATGGATGATAAGTTGGAACTTCAATATGAGCCTCATGAGAAGGGATTTTTACAGTTGGATGGGTCTCCTAATAAGACTGTAGTTGTTATTAGGGAAATTAAGGTCATTTTAGTTGCTTACCCTAATTTTAATACCTCTCAAGATGTGGCAGTAGTTTATCTTCCCCTTACTTTTCTTTATGCTTGTCTAGGTATTTCACTACCAAAATAGGGGGATATATTTCTTTTAATTGTTTCAATATGATTTTTTAAATGAGGTATGGGACAAAGATCACCTTAATGTCTAAAAATATAACTATATTTCATTTAGAACCTTATATAGCCAACTTATCAAATGTCAATTACACTATCTCAGAGGAAGATGAACACTTCAATGATCAAGAACCTCTAAATCACTTAAAGGTATACCATATTTACTCCTTGATCAAGAATTAGGTTTTGGGGTTTATTGCATTCATAAAGAAGGTTACATGATGCCTAGTCTCACTAACACAACATAGGATCATGAAGGAGTTTATAGATTGTTCTTTGATGGGTCTAGATCAAAAAATGGGAGTGGGGTAGTTGTCATGCTTGTTTCTCATCTTAATCAAAGGTATTATTATACTATAAGATCCCAATTTAGTTGTATTTCTAATACTATAGACTATGAGGCTCTCATTCATTATCTATAGTGGGCAAGAAAGAGGGGTATTGACCTTATATAGGTTAAAGGAGATAGTGAATTAAAAGTGCATCAGGTAAAATGTCTGAGTTTAGCTAAGAATCCACTCTTGAATGCCTATAAACATAGAGTTTGGGATCTTATGTAATACTTATAGTATTTTAACATTTGATTCATTCCTAGAGGTGGCAATCAACATGTAGCTAGGTTAGTTTCCATTAGTGCACAATTTTATATGGTTTATTGGATCAAATACACTAAGGATCAATCCCAAATTAAAGTGGTATGTAGGTTCTCAGTTCCTAATAATAAGTTATTCTTATAACATGAGGCAAAATTCTACCCAAAGAACTAAGATAAGTTACAATGCCAATATGAAGACTAAATTTTCTAATTGAAGTTAAATAAGTTACCTAAGGGTTTGATAAATTTTGAGATCATATTTAAATATGATGATCAGCTAAAAAAAGATAAGGTAATCATCTCCACTAAAAAAGAACATTATGAAAAATTGCCATAATTGAAGATAAACTACTCAAGTTAGGAAAATTGAATACTAAGGATGAGAGATAATCCTTTATATCATTATGTAAAGAGTTTATGGATGTTTTTTCATGGTAATATCATGAATTTAATGGGTTTGATCCTAGGTTGGCACAAAATACCATAAAGATAGAAGAAGATGCCAATTCTGTGAGACAAAAATAAAGACTAATCAACCCCAAGGTTGAGATCCTTATGAGGAAAGAACTAAATAATATTATTGAATCTAACATAATCTTTGCCATCACACATTCTACATGGGTGGAAAATATTTTACCTATGAGTAAAAAGAATGGGGAGATAAGGTTGTGTGTAGATTTCAAAGATCTCAACAGGGTGTCATTGAGATATCACTACCCTCTTCCATCCATGTATTAAATTTTACAAAGAGTTTTAAGTTCAAAAAGGTTTTCTCTACTTTATGAATACTCATGGTATAATTATATATTGGTAAATTATCAAGATCAATACAAGATTACCTTCACAACTAAGTGGGGTACCTGTGCATACAATAAAATGCATTGTGTACTCTCCAATGTTGGGGATACTTTCCAAAGGGTAATGTAAGTGGATTTTAAAGGAATTATAATTGAAATTGTACTTATTTATTTAGATTATCTTAATGTGTTTTATAAATATCATAGGGATCATTTGACACACTTAAGATTGGTATTTGATAGATGTAGATAGTTTGGGGTCTCTTTGAACCCCAAAAGTGTATCTTTGTAGTAAATGAGGGAAGGCTTATAGGACATGTTGTATCTAAGGGCGGACTTTATATTGATCCTAAATGAATAGAGGAAATCCTTTCTTTTTATTTTCCTAAACAAAATAAAGGATTGAAAATTTTCTTGGGAAATACCAATTTTATTAGGAGGTTCATACCTAGATTTGTAGAATTGTTGAGGCCACTAACTCACATGCTCAAGAAACATCAAGAGTTCTCATGGAAAAATTAAGGTAAGATAAGTTTTTAGGCCATTAAAAATGCCATTATTAAAGCTCTTAACCTAATCAACCTTAATTTTACTAAATATTTCTTCATGTATGCCTTATCCATATGTGACATAACTTCTGCCATACTCATGCAACAAAATAGTGAAGGATTAGAGCAACCTATTGCTTTTTTAGTCAATCATTGGAAGGGTATGACCAAAAATATATATTTTTTGAAAATAATGTCCTTGTTATCATAATAATATTTAATAATTTTAGACATGTGGTTTATAATAATTTTTTTTTTTATGGTGGTTCATCCTAGTGTGAAGGATATTATATTTAATATATACCTAAGTGAAAAGAGAGTTGGTTGGGTGACCAAATGCATGGAATATGATATAAAATTGAAGGTTAAAAATTTATTTAGAGGTAGGATACTTTGTGATCACCTTATATTATATGTTAAAGAGTAAAAATAAATGGTTTTGATAGTCCCAAATAGTTAACATGTAGCTATAACTATCTCTCATTGTAACTAAACACAAGACATAACAATATTACTCCAAATAGGAGAGTGCCTTATAGTCTTATATGGGGAAAATAGGAGACATTTCAAAATGAAATATATCCATTAAATCTTTATTGATGGAAAACTCTTTAAGAAGGACATTGGAGGTATGTTTCTAAGATGTGTAGAAACTAACCAAGTAGACAAATTATTAGAGTAATTACATGATAGAACTATAGGAGGCAACTTTGCATCCAAGAATAAAACATCAAAGATCATAATATATATTTATTTTTAGCCTACTTTGTTGAAATAATTACATGTTTGGGTTAAAATATGTTCCTAATGTGCAATGTTTAACAGAAAATAGAGACTAGCTACCATGCCTTTGAAGCCTATTCAAATTGAGTATCCCTTCATGTAATGGGGATTAGAATTCATTGGCATGATTTATCCTCCATATATACATAACTAGATTATTACAGCCACTGAATACTTTACCAAGTGGGTGGACATAGTTGAACTCAAGGAAGCAAATAAGAACTCAATTTTAGAGTTATATGATAGCCTAGTGACTCATTTTGGGGTTCCCTCAACCATCATATGAGACAATGCTTTAGCTTTCAGTAGTGAAAAGGTATGAGATTAGGCCCTTGATCATGGTATCTATATCAGATATTCATCAAATTACTATTATTAGGGTAATTTACTAATAGATTCCACAAATAAGAATTTGATTAGGATCATTAAGAGAATAATAGAGGATAATCAAAGAGGATGGCATATCAAGTTAAAGACTACCTTATGGGTAGATAGAATTACTCCAAATAAGGATATGGGTCACTCTTATTAGCTCCTAGTTTATGGTATAAAATCAAAGCTACCCATTTCATTAGATCTTCTAGCCTTAAAAATTATACATCAATTAGAGCTTCTGGAGAATGATGCGATGAAGGTGAGAATGAATGAGTTAAGAGAGTTAGAGGAAATGAGGGACAATGATATGCATACTATGTGGTCCAACCTGTAATAATTTAAAATATGTTTTGAAAAGAGATAATCATTCAAGACTTTTTAGTAAGGTGATATTATGCTCAAGTGGGATGAAGACCATGTAAAACCAGGTAAACATTCCAAATTTGAGTCTTTGGAGTGGTCCATATACCATTACTAGTTATAAGGAAATTAATGCTTTCTAATTATCCAATTTGAGTAGTGAGGAGATCCATATTATTGTCAATAAGATGTTTCTCAATTATTATTATTAGGACACCAATTCTATTATGCTTAGTAGTTTCATTCCTCTAAGTGCTTTTGCACATGTTTGTTAGCTATTATTTTATTTTAGTTGTTTATTATTATTTCATATTTTATGTCTTATTTGTTTCTTTTGTGTTCAAGTCTAAATTTTTTTATAGTTTTAGAGTGTA
The DNA here is from genome assembly GCA_037957365.1 of Torreya grandis. Lineage (NCBI taxonomy): Eukaryota > Viridiplantae > Streptophyta > Pinopsida > Cupressales > Taxaceae > Torreya > Torreya grandis. Next base: position 37,698 of record JARHVA010004369.1, on the reverse strand, counting down.
TTCCAAGTCTTATGTAGAAAGGAGATTCTAGATTATTTTAACCAGTAAGATAGTCAACCCCTGTGAGTCACCAAAAATGTTGGCAATTTGGCCTACCAAGGCCAAATTACAAACCCTACAAATGAAAAAATTTCATGGCACCCACCTAAACCTCTCCATGGTGTTATCCTAAGCCATGAAGTCTCTTATTTTCTTCTTGAAGTCATTCAAACATGCTTAGAGATGTCATTGAGTCTATTTGTGATCATCATATCTTCTAGATGTATTAGGTCCTTAGGTGACGTGATTGATCATCACAGTGTTCATTAACTATCAGTTGAATGGAGTATGTCTCAGTGTCATGTCATTTTCATGTTTCCATTTCAATTGGTATCAATTATCATCATGATGCTTGAGAATGTTTGGAGGTCTTTAAATAATAATTCAGGTGATCTTGTGATCTAAAGTGCCTTGATGAAGATGGTTGAAGATGGTAGCTGATGACCCACTATGAGTTTCTTTGATGTATCTAGTATATTCAATCATTATGGACTATAATCCTTACAAATGGGTGATTAACATACATAAAATTCTCATGAATAACATTTAAGAAGGTTATAACGTACTTTTCCATGGTATTCATTAGCAATAGTCTTATGAAACTATGTGTATATGGTCTAAAAGTGAAGGTTTTGGTCTTTAAATGGAAAATTATGATTTGAAAAATTATATTAAATCATTCATAACATATTTAAATCACCCCATGGTCATAAAATAACTTTAGTCAATCATCGCATGATTTGAACATATTTATTCTTTGATCTTAGAAGGTTCTTTGACCACCAAAAGAGCTCCCATGTGTGAAAGGGGCTATTTTTTTCTCTCCTTGGCATATTATTTGATTTGAAGATGATTTTAACATATATTTTTATTCATGTTTCCCTAATATTATGGTTTTAAGATAAAATAAGAGGAAATGAAGGATAATTTATAGGTTTAGATAGTGTTTTTAGATGGTATAGATCCATACTATACAAATCTATTCAAGAGGAGTCTTAGAGATGAAAGAATATATGGTTAAAAACACATGGTGAAGAAATTATAAGGTTTTAAGGCTTTATAAGGACAAATCATTGTGTTTTCCATGGCTTGTTCTTGGTAGATTGCTAAATCACCTCATTGGTAGAGTAGAGAGAGAAAATGGATCAGAGGTCTTTACTAGAGAAACTAGACCTCATGACCTTCCAATCATGGGTATTGGTTTTTGGTTTTTTCTAATTAACTTTATGAATAAAGGATAAAAACTTAAGGGTTTCATTCACTATATTCATCAATACAAGATAAGAAGAGTGGTATGGTTTTATGAATTTTTTTCTATTTTGACCAAAATATTGATTAATCTTAGTTCTTCAGGTCTTGAAGAGACGTTCCATGACTTCCACAATATTTTTATGCACATGAGTGAGTTAATATAATTGAATAACATATATACTACAAAATATGTAGTCTATAGATAGTTTGTAGGATAGTTTATGATTCATGAGGGATCTAAGTATATCAAGACTTATTAAAAATTATTTTATAGTGGTTCATTAATGGTGAGTTTCCTTAATTTAGTGTCTCAAAGGTTCATTAAGTTCTCATGGATCAATCACCTCAATCACCCTCAAACATCCTCATAGCCCTAGTTTAGTAGATATTACGAAAACATAGCATTTTTTAAGGTAATTTGGAGATTCGTAAGTTTCTCCTTTGATAGTGTATATTAGTTCAAGTGCCTCCAAAATGGTATATCTTATTGATTTATATGTTCATGATTGATTATGATCCTTCATGATGATCTTGGTTTTATATTATTGTTTCATTTCATATCCTATGTCTCATTTCATTTTCACATTCTTACCAGTACCATTCATCATTGTTACAATCTTACCATTCCATATTCATCCTCTCATATAGCCTATTATCATCATATCACCACTATCCATTCACATTTACCCCATGGATCCACTATTTTATAAGATTTAAGAATGCTAGAAACCATTATGGTTATGAATATATTATTATGTAACCCTACACACTACTACACAAGGATGAATGATCACATACATGCAAGGAAAATTTAGTCAAGAATGTACTCCATAAAATTGGTCTTTTGAGGAGATAATTAGATATGAATATATCAATAAAATGATTTTGAAATATCTCCCTTAATTACAATAAATTAATGGAATAGGTTCGTGAAAAATCTTTTTTACCTTCACAAGGTCTCATTCCAACAGTCCGTATAGAGGTGTCTCATGCTCACCTATATCCATGCCAAGAATAGATGAACCAAGTGTAATACAAAAAGAACATTGATACCTTAATAAAGAACTTGAAGTGAATGGATAATTTAAAACCCATTATTGGAACTAGGTTTGATCCAAGATCTTCTCAAAAAAATCATTAGGTTAATCTAAAGTTAAGATCGTAAGAGAAAGGCATATAGTCATATCTACAAACTCACTCAATCATAAGCCCAAGAAGTGGGAAAAGAAATGATTAAAGACTTTTAGGATAAATAAATATTCAAATGAGGTTATGAACTAGATGGAGACCAATGAAATGAATATATGATAGGTTCATAAATTATATCCTTAACCTTCTCAAGGTCTAAATCTATCTTAATCTATATAAAATATAGTGATCATCACTTACAATCACACTAAAACATAGTCAGGGTACCTCCTCCAACAAGGTTATGTGTATAAGGTTTGAAAAAGATAATAAACATGGTTTTTGGGTTGTGATAAAAGTACATTAAAAATTTTCAATATGGTGTGCCAAAGAAACATTATCTATAGTATGTCATGAATAAGGACACGTAATCAATACCCCCACTTATACCTATAGGCCTTTTAGCTTTTCAACAATTTTTTTCTAAATAGGGGAGACAGAGGTTATAGGAAACATTCAAATGTTATAATAAAATTAAAGGTTTAAGCTAGCTCAAGGATATACTCTTAAAGCCTTAGACCCTAATTAGATGACCAAGGTAAAACCATTGTCAACTTCATAAAATTATGCATCAAAGTGGGGAAAATCAATCTTGATATAGGAGTGAAGATTTTATTTGTGAAGTAAGAAACATCAATAAATGTTTGAGTATTTTCAAATCCATTGAGATAGATAGTTAAGGGGCTATGAACTAAAGCGCAATAATCACCATTTCTTAAGATAACCTACAAGTACTAATATTGTAATATTTATATGAGTAATTAAGCATGTTTAGGTGTTGGAAAGGACATTTTAGTAATCATGTTAAACCTTCCTATATTTTCAATAATGTTTAAAATATGTTATAAATCTTGATTAGCATGTGGAATGGCCACAGAACATGACAACAAAGTCAAATAAATTATAGTATGCTTATCTTCTAAGGTTTCTTATTTAAATTTGAAGGAAGATAATGACTATTATATGATGAGGTAATGGAATTAAATGGGAATGATGAAACCAATGGATTTACACCCCTAAAGAAACTATCACCTTTTTATAAGCATGAAAATATTAGAACACAACTTAAATGGTTAAAAACCAAGAAAACTATGGTCATAGTCAGTGTATAAAGCTAGTTTTTAGGAGTTTGATGGTTTGAAGCCTCTATAGGTGGAATTAAGCTCTCAAATCTGGTAAAAATTGTCCTTATCACTAGATTAAGCTTCTAATAATATCCTAAAAACTATAAAAATAATGGAAACATCCACTATTTTGTCTCAAAGTTTCCTCGGCCATCTTTAGTCAATAATGGATCTAGGAGGCCTTTTTGAGGCGTTATAGGTAAGATAAGAGACTTGGGACTTCATGTTGATGTTGTTAAGTAATAAAAGACAATGTTAAATTCTTACACACTATGTTAAATTGATCATATTCATAATTTCATGTCAATATGCCCTTGAGGGATAGCATTTGTAGATAGGCCTTAAACCTCTAAGAAATCTTGCCACCATTTTGAATTGGCCTAGTATTTATTTTCACATGATGATCATTGGAATGCTTTGGAGAGTATTTTAAAGTATCAGGTAATTTTTGGAGTGAATATAATGTAATAAATTTTTATTTCTATCTCTTAAATCTTCTTTCTGCTTGCACAATCTAGATAGCCAATCAAAACACCTTTTCACTACATACATATCTTGATGGATCTTTTGCATGGGAGCTCAATTTAGTCAAGTTAGTTGAAGGGGTTATCATACTTGAAATTCATGCAAAATATTTTTTACAATAGGGGTTTGTATGCTATGAATCACTGCTAACAGTTTTAGACCCCTAAAAGCCTTACAAAACCCTGAAGGATACTTGATGAATCAAATATGCCTCAAGGTGTATTTTAATGAATTTTTTGAGCCATAAAATATCTTTAGTTGTCTTCATAACTCTCTTAATCATCATAAAATTATATTGGTTGGCACATGTAGAGGTCATATTTTATGAATTACTCTAAATAAGGCTAATTTGAGCCTATAAGCAAGGTAATGAAATGTATTTTCACATATAATGAGTTATATAAGGAATAATGGATTTTATAATCCCTAAAAAACTTTGAAACAACCGTTTATAGGGGTCTTTATGACTATTTATATAGGTAGATAGGTTTGAATGTTCAAACAAATGGTTGTGTGCATATAGATAGACGCTGAATTTCTTGATCAAGCTAATGTCATAACTCCAAAGTACCTCAATTAGGTTATTCATGTTTTATATAGATTATTAAGATATTTTCAACTCAAAATGAGGTCAAAATCTTGATAAACCTTGCATATATATATGTTTGTATATTAGCATCATTAGATAGTGTCATCTAGATGGGGTGGAAGAAGGAAAAATGATGTCATGAGGTAACTTAAAATCTTCATGAACATCATAATAAGTTTTGAGAGAGGTTTATGTTATATTTGAGCCATAAGAAAGATGATAGGACTGGCCATTTAGGCCTTAAGACACCAAACACTTCTCAGAAAGCATGTTTCTTCCTTGAAAAGTGACTTCACATGCTCACCATGGTAAAGATCCTTTTCATGGGAGGCTAGGCACTTTGGGAGAAGTTGAGGGCCCAGTATACTAGTGTTTTTTGGCATTGGTTTAGACATTAAATTCCCAAACATTATGAATCATCATTAAGAATATTAAGCACTCTTAAACCTTCCATAAACCCTACTATAGACCTGATTGATAAGAATTCAAGGAAAAATAATCCAAACAAATTGAAATCACCTAATGACCACTATATCATCTATCAAAATCGGAGAGGTTCATGACCATGGTGCTTTATTATATAGATGATGTATAGACCTATCAAAAAATAAGTTTTTTGGACGAAAAAGTGCACAAAAAGAGGTACAATGTAGTTTAAGAAAGTTATAATCATTGAAATGGAATGTTTGACACTTATTATATCTCCTCAAAACATTATATTCTCATAACCATGCATGTAATTTCCCTTGTCAGTCCCTTCTAATCAACCAATTTGTAAGAATGAAAGACAGAGTGACCTAGTCAACTAGTGTGGCAATAGTATAGGTGTTTCTTGTTAAAAGGGGAGCATGCCATGATATGGAAGGTTATATCAAGCCTAAAAATAACTTATTCATAGGTTTTCAAAGTTTCAAGTAGGATTTCAAATCCATTAAACTGACTACCACAGGCGACCAACGTCAGTCCCTGCCTGACTAGAGGTGACTGATGCCAGCCGATCTCCTGCCGATGTTGGTTTCCCTTGCACTATCCCCTGATCGACGTTGGTTGTGGCCTACCGATGTCGGTGACTATCATGTGTAGAAAACCTCCCTATTTGCCTTAGGTAAAGCTTTTAGCTCCACACCCTAACAATCTCCCACTTGGAGATAAAGAGCTACACCTGTACCCATACCAGTACTCTGTCTAATCTGCATCCTGGCTTGTAATCCTCTTCAAGCTCCCACTTGAAGACAACCCACCACACTCCTTGTGGTGTTAATCTTGTGCCTAAATTTATTCATCCTTAGCTTACCTTCTTTTGCCATTGTTATACTCCCACTCAATCAGAAACCCTGTGAATGACCTGTAATCAACAAACCACTAACCAGATCTGGGCCATCTGTTAGTCATACTCACTCTGAGAACGTCCAACCTCACTCTGATACCATTTGATAGGACCTAAATTCCCCAAAGCTCTGACACAACTTGTCAGAATTAAGAGCACACATGATTACCTTTGTATAAGCAACTTAAACATGTGGAAATATCTAGAAGAACAAATAACTATCAATGAGAAAACACACAGAATATGAGAGGCAACACACAATTGTATTTAACTCATTACAAAGGAAATAAAAATAAAGAGATCACACTCTTCTTCCACCTCTATGAGGCTTCCTCCTCAAGGGCTCCAAGTAATCCTCCCACTTGAGTAATCTTCTCTCATAGGTCACAACTAACACAAGCTGTTGTTCACCTCATTATACATCCAATATAACCGAGTACAAACCAGTACTCCAAGTAGATCTCACCATGATCTTACTCCTGATGTATTGCTATCACCTTGATCTTGCTCCCCCACTGATCTTGTTCTGACCCTCACATACACACATCCCTGCAGACCAACCTAATCTTACTTATCACATGTAAATCTCCACCATGATCCTACAACACCCTACATATCAAACCTGATCTTACATACATGGGGAATCCTACTTGATTCCAACATGGGAAGAACTCTCCAAGCTCCACACTTGGGTTCTATAAGTTTTACACTTAACAATACAGCCCATGAGTCTATTATATATATCTCATGCATATAATAATTAGACAAGCAGCTCAAAGACTCGAACTGGTCTTTATCATGCAAACTCCACGTTTAATTAACTGACTATTCGTCAATAGTAGTTCTGACTGCCACAGGTGACCAATGTCGGTCCCTGCCTGACTAGAGGCGACCAACGCCGGCTGATCTCCTGCCAATGCCAGTTTCCCTTGCACTATCCCCTGACCGACGTCAGTTTTGGCCTATTGATGCCGGTGACTGTCATGCACAGAAAACCGCCCTGTTTGCCTTAGGTGAAGCTTTTAGCTCCACACCCTAATAAATAGTATAGGCGTCTCTTGTTAAAAAGGGAGCATGCCATGATATGGAAGGTTATATCAAGCCTAAAAATAACTTATTCATAGGTTTTCAAAGTTTCAAGTAGGATTTCAAATCCATTAAATGCAAGTAGTTAAGCTACTAGGCCTAATTGTCCTAGTAGAGATACTTAATAAATAAGGATATATCAAAGTTGGTGTAGAGGGTCCTTAGATGGGTTAATGTAGAATAATCACACCATATAACTAATACTTATCATGTATAACTAATCCTTAAGTGGCAATCCATGTATAATTTACCCTTGAGCAATTAATCCATGTATAATTGATCCTTAAGAGGAGTGTTTTACAAATAAAGGCATATCATTATTTAAAATAAGGTTGAATTACTCAGTGACATCTTAAAATACATCATATTAATGCTTAATTAATTATGCAAGAACCCCAAACATGGAGATAATTCTTGAGGATTGTTTGTAACTAGTTGTAACTAAAGAAATGTTGAGTTAATGATGGTAATTGATGACCTTTTCTCTTGTCTTCTACACCATTATCAAGTTTATTTTCTCCTTTTTTCTATATATTTAGGTCTTGTAGATTTATTTTTAGATCCCTTAAGTTGGTATACATAAATTATGATGAAATTGTGATATTCACCTTAAGTTAATGAGAAAATATTGTTGTAGACTTATTCATGGATATTAATATGTTTCTTGATTATTGATTTTTAGATAAGTATGATATTCATCTTATTTTGTAGGTCATAACTTTCACCAAATGCTATGTTTTCATCCTCTATAGGTCATATCAAGTGTTAAGAGATAGAATTTTATTGAAGAGAGAGTTAGTTTATAGTGTCTTTCATAGATATCCATTCATTTACCTTCAAGTTACAAACCTTTTATATAACCTTCATATAAAATACACATGTTTAGGATTGTATTGAAAAATTATAGTTGATAATATATTCCCTTTTGATTCAAAAGTGTGCTTAAGGACAAGGTTAAGGGAGGATATGGATCATTAAATAATTGGTGCATCACCATCACTAGTATAGGTTTTCCATTCAATTTATCTTTCTACCTCTTTTCACCCCCAAAGAAAAATAGATTTAGGAAAAGGATTCAAAGTTGATAAATCAGAGGAGGTAGCCTCATAATCTAGAGGTTTCGTCTAGTTATAAGTAACTCACAACCTATAGACCAATCTAATGTTAGTACAAGTCTGAAGGTGAACTAACAATCTACTTCACAAGGTGTAACTTAGGTTTATAATAGTCACAATAAATATGAAGAATTAGGGTTTTGATATTTCATGAGGAGTGTAAGTCCATGACCTAGATATAAATTAACCATACCAAAGGTGAATATAAACCTAAAATCATCTAAGTGGTCACATCCCTTTTTAGTAGGTATTATATACAAGACACTTACATCGAACCTAGATAGTAGCATCGATGTAAATATCCTAGACTAACATTAGTTTCTAGTTCTCTAAAAAATTTAGATCTAAAATTTGATGACTATTTTAAAATCTCCTAGTCCATTTTCTACATGTTTCATATTTAGTACTATGTTAGCATCAAAACTAGCTAATTACATTACCTTTTTGTCACTTCAATACATAGCTTATTTTTACTATCTATAATTAGCCTATACTCAGCATAGTAAATTTGGTGTATGATTATATTTGAGTTTAACTTTTGACTAACCTATTGTAGATTTGATTAACACCCTTGTGCATTGTCATTTCTATGTTGTTAACCCTATTAACCATGAAGTTAAGATTGTTCCTAGATCAATTCTAGGGTTAAATACCCCCAAATTCTAGGTTTTATATGCCTCTTGTGTAACCAAAAAATTAGATCATAAGGGATATGTAGAATAGGAATCAGTCATGAAATATGCACACATGGCTCTAAATTCACATGGGTTTTCATCTCCTATTTCCTATTATGGAAGGTATTCCCCATTTTATTACAAGAATCCCTAATATTTGTCTTCCTTATTTTTACCAAGTTATCATATTCTAGTCTAATATGGGATAGGAGACCAAAGAACTGGCATCTTTAACTTCATGCTTATCCATCCAACTGGAAAAAATTTTAAACAAATTCTGACAAGTCTTCCATTTGTAACTTTGAAATTGTGAGTAGAATATGGTTCTCTTGCTAAAATTTTAGTGCTAGTTCTCCCCATATTATTTTAAAAACAACAAGGGATTATTTACAAATATAGTTAGAAATGGAAATGAAATAGATAATGCATTTTTACCTAGAAGATTAAAAAGTAACATTAAACTTAGCATCTTGATTAAGACTACCCCATTTCTGTATGATTTTGATTGTAAGTAGAAATTATAATCTAAGTTTGAGTGGGGTAGAGGTATCTATAGTAGATATATCACCATTTATTTTCCTCTTCTTAGATTATTTCTAAGATAAGAACAATAATCCCTAAGTTGTATGCTTCCCACAAAGAAATTATGGTTCCATTATTTGTTAATAGTGACCACCATCTCGTATTATTAGAATTCACACATCAAGTCCTTATTTTTTTATATTTCATTGAGATATTCATTACAAGAATTGAAAGGAAATCTTATATAGTCTCTTTCCCCTTAAATGAATCTATCACTTTGAAATTGGTTCCATTGTTCCTGAAGGTATAAAAGCATATACTCTAGAGGGAGGTATACATTGTAACATTTATATAGACATCTAATAATCCCTTGGAACTAAAGATTCAAAACTAGAAACTGTTATCTTCTTTTTCCTTAATTATTCATCCTTTTCCTCTATTTGTTTATTTAAACTATTATTTTATTAAGAAAACAAATGGATTTTCTTCTACTTCTTTTTATAATTTGTAAACCATATCAACTTAAACGATTAATCAATGTCTTGATTCCCTTTCCTTTTAATATGATAATCATGAATTTATTAGGTTCCTTAATCATACATATTTATGTATAATAAGCTACAATTTCAATGATTATGAATGCAATCAACTCAGGACACTTATTACATGATCCACAAGAGTTATTTCATTACAGGTAGTTATTATAGGTATTGTTGTAGGTTCTTATGTAAATGTTGCATGTTCTTGTGTTTCAATTACTTATTCTTATTCATCAGTTGCCACTTGAGCTAATGTATCTATTTAACTTTTCATTTCCATTCATTCCATAATTTTAGTCTTTATAAGTTTTATATCTTGATATGAAAGTAACAACTTATCATAGACACTCAATTTTATACTAGGAGAAATATGGGTATCTTCAATTTTCTCAATTACTAGAAACTCCTCCTCTTTCTTTTAAACTTCCTCATTGATATAGATATCTTAATCTATTTATTATTATATATTTTCTTCATTTATAATAGGTTATTCTTCTATTTGGATTTCTTCATTGGTAATAAGTTACTATTTCATTTCTTCTTATGGTTCCTCTTCTTATATTTCTTCCTATGCATCCTCTTCTTCCATTTATTCATATTTTATTTGATCTAGTGTCTAGAAAATTTCACTATTGGATTCTTCATTGTTATCTTCATCACCCAAACTCAGAGCTTCCTTAGATATGTCCTATTCTAAGTAAATATCAATTTGTGAATGCCTTAGAGGAATATTATCTTGCTCTTATTTCTTGGGTTCTAAACTTATGAAAAGTGTTTCTTTGGTTTACTACATGATGCTAAAGAAAGTTTTTTTATTTTTAGTACATGGAGAAGATATTAGAGGTGGAGGAGATACTATGAATGGAAGAGTTACTATGGGTGGAGGAGATGCTACATGTGGTCTAGGTTGAATGATAACCTATGGTGGAAGATGGGGCATGGCTAAAAATTCTTCCCAACTAACATTAGTTCTAGTGGAAGATAAGAATCTCCTCATAGTTAATTTGATTTAAAAAAATGGGAAAGTGTTTAATTATTTACTTAATAAAATTCCTTTGCCATTCTTCTCAAAAAGTGTAGAAAGTAATTGGAAATTTTTATGATATGGTCATGGCATAAATGACTCAACAAATATAAGTGAGGGGTATATAAAAATAATGACATACCTTCTCCTGTGAAGTATTTTATGACAAATATCTCCACTTGACACCAATGGCTAGGGAGATACAACCCTTTTTTCCTTGAGCATCAAATTATAAATTATTTCTTGACCTAGTAAACCTTTCACTAGTGAATGCAACAATGTGTCTTTCTATATATTCTTCCCTTGTGATAGGTAGACTAGATGCTTCTAATATCAATTATTATATTAGGATTATCCCTAATCCATTAACATTTGTTATGTCATTCCTTAAGGTTCAAGTAAAATATTACACTATTCTTAAATCATATTATGTTAGTCTCTCTATGAAGACCATCCATCTTGAAACATCAAAAAGGGGTATTATCCCTAGGTTATTCTTCAATTTTATGTGGTAAGTGGGTTCCATACACTTTATATATCCTCCAATTATTACATGTGTTCCTCACTATTATCACCATCATATATTCTATTGTTTCAAAAATAACACTCTCATTCTTAGGAAGGAGGTTTTAATTTTTTAATATGAATTGATAATGACTTTTGATCCTTCCAAAAACATAATTATATCATTTTAATTATGTCTCCTTTATTAATTGATGTGTTATATGTTTGGTGTGTCCTTGGAGAGTACATGTTTAAAATGGAATTGAGTACCCCATCCCCCCCTCCAAATTAAATTATTCACTTGACTTCAAGTGCAATGGATGGGACAATTAGATACATGCAAAAAATGATGTAAGAGAAAATTTACATGAAATCATTGGGGGAACATATTGTCAAATGATGAAAAGGAACTAGATGAATTGGGAGAGAATGCAACAAACATTTTGGGTAAATATGGATTATTTTAAAAGTGAGTACACAAAAATTATTGGGTTTTTTTAGTTAGTTCTATGTCAGTGCTAAAGATTCTCCCCAACAAGATAACATGATATCACTATCACACAAGAAGTAAGTCTCGTGTGCTCACCTAAAGCATCTAGTAAAAGACTAGTTCCCAAAGGCTTTATAGCACAATGTTGTATGTTTGTTCATTCTTCAAAATATATCTTTAAAAGGGGTTAATACCATGAAAATACTATTATAATCATTATTATCCCACATATAATTACTACTATATTTAAGATAACCATTACTAACAGTGGTGATAAAAAAAATATATCTATGACTTAGGAATAAAACATGTCCATCATTGAACACTTAGAATAATTCATCACTCATAACACAATATGGCAAACACTAGTTTTTCATTAATTTCTTAACAAATTTCAAGACAATGCTATATCTATTATCAAAAGGACCATCCTAAAAATGATTATAATAGGGGTTTTTATACTTGTTTTGCTCTGACCAAGTATCATAATTCTAACTATCATGAACAAATGGCACACAAACTCCAAAAAAACTAAGAGTCATGGCTCTTACAATGAGGTATTCTTATAGACTCAGGTTTTTGTGCCCCTAGATCTTGATTATATGATATATTCTAGAGGCTAAGTGTTCCATTCCTCACAATCTTGTACAAAACCTTCAATTAGTTGGGTTGAAGTGTGCTACTTGATTTTCTCTTTTAAATACTCTTGTGTCCCTCATATCCTACTTCCCAAGCGCTCCCCTAGTTTTTCACTTCTATTTCAAGTCCTTTATTTTCAAGTTTCTCATGACACATTCTCTCTTGAATAGGTCCTTTCAAGTTGGGTCTCCTAAACTATTATCTTTCTATGCCCCTCAATTTACATGCCTATCAGCTACATGTCATAGTCCTCTCACACCATGGTCCTTCTGTGTTGTTTTGATACTTGCATCAAAATAGACAATGGTCGCTCCATGTCATGCACAAAAAAATAATAATACTTATTTAAAACTTAGGGGCCAACATCACCCCATACTATGCTCTTAGTGCATCCTGAACTAAGCCATGCTAGCATCTTCTAAAAATATAGGCCCCTTCTACTTGAGTTCCTTCTTCAGCCCATCCCAATGGGAAAATGTATTGAGGACTTTAGTAGTTATTATTTAAATGGCCTCTTTTTATTAGTTTAGATCCTTGGGTTGAGTCGGAGTCTCAGTCTTTTTCATCTATTCATCCAAGGCTATGTTGGCTTCCTTCTAGATGTCTTCTAATTTGGAGACCTTGTTATAATCCTATCCTAAGAGTATGGAAAAACTCACAAATTTTGTTGATGATGGTTATTAATGGCATCTTCCATTGTTTCAATATCTTTAAATACTTTCACATGTTCAGTGTGGTCTTTTATTAAAAGGGAAACATCAACCACTTGATACCTCAGGACCTCCTCATTATGGAGTTAGGCCTTGAATACTTTATTCAAGTGTGATAGGTGCACAAAAATGCAATCCAAAATGGGGATAACATCCTTGACTCTCTCCAAGGTGGTCTTAAAATTTTCTACTACCATGGTGAATTGTTCAATTACTTTCTTGTCCTCATCTCTGGGTGTGAGGCACTCCTTAATTTTCTTGACTACGAGCTCAACCAATGTTTCCAATTTTTTGATGGCATACCCATCTAATCACATGCCATCTACAAGTGTTGGATCCTATTTCAAATTTTTTTTACAAAGGTTTAAAACCCTTACCTTAGCCTCTATGGCCTTTTGGATTTGTTTATTTAAGAAGGCCACCTCCTCAATGATCAATTATTTTTCTATAAACATTTTATTATATATCTCTATGACTCTACCATGTTTCCTTTCCATTGTTCACATGTCTGAATCTAAAAATTGTTCTAGCACATCATTTCTAATGCCATTTTCAAAAATATGGAACTTTCCATTATTTAATTTATCCTCATTAGATCAACCTTCATAAGGTCTAGCAATCTTAGAGCATCTAGGCTAGAAAAAATGCAATCTAAAGGAATGTCAAATTAGGGCTCTTCACTATACATTTAAAAAAAGGAAGCTTAGATTCTTTGTTTCTATAGTTGTGTCCTTGGGGTGGAAGTGAGACCATAGATAGAGTTCCTTATATTTTATGCTAAACTATTAGTGTTCACACATAGTGGATAGCTCCTTTAGCTTTTATTCTTTAGTCAGTCCCTCCCCCCTTTTTGGAACTCACTCAAGCTCATCTTCTTGATGACTGCATATGGCCATCTCACTAGTTCCTACCCTAGCATAAATTTGGGGATCATTGAATGGGGCATCCTATGCTAGGGATATATTCTTGTTAAAGTCTAATCCTAAACTATGAATTTTCACCTATGGAGTTTCTTGTTGGGATGCTTGCCTTAAATGCTATTATGGGGATGACCTTGTGGCATTCTTTGGAGATTGTGGAGGTAAAGGTGATCATGTAGGTGGAGAAGGTGGGAGAGTTAGATGAGGAGATAAAGGGTCTGAGTAGGTGAATGGGGAGGAGTGGAATGAGTAGGATAAGGTGACATAGGAGGTGATTAAGTGTGAGGAGGGGAAAGGGATAGATGAGGTGGAGAAGGTGAAGTGTGAGGTAGAAGGGGATTTGGCATAAATGGTTGAGAAGCTATGTGTATGGAGGGTTGTGCCTCTATTAGTCTTTAACATTTTTGGTGGACCTGCTACCCACTAGAATTGCACTTGGATCTAGATGCTTACTTCATATTTGTGGTTCCTAAGGGAGCCTCTCTTCAGGGTTTCTATCTTGACAGTAATGATGGGGGCATAACATGTAAAACAATTTATGGATTTGTTCACTGACCAGGATATCCTTAACCTTGATATCAATTAAGTTAGTTTCCCCTCTCTCCATAAAGGTTTTCTTACCCAAATATACATAGATTTTTTGGATGGTGTGGTGCTCTGCATCTATCTACTCTACCTAGAAAATGATTGGTTATGAATCATATTTTAAATTGATGAAATTGATGAAGTACTACATAGATAATGAATATGGAAATTTAAACCATGATGAAAGCACTCCCAAAGGGTTCATGCAAATGTGTGCTAGTGAGTAATGCTACATTACAATTTATTCTTCTTAGTCTATAGATAGGGGAAAATCCTTGGGAATACACCATTCATTCCCAAAATTTGTGTTCATCCTATTGAACCACTACCTCATCTTCATCTTGTAAGATGGGTTAACGTGCTAAGGGAAAGTAAAGGCTTTGAAGGGCTTGGTGGGGTACCTATGAGTGGGGGATACACCCACTTCAATAAACCTAAACTATAATCAGGCACCTCAATCTCATCAAAAACCAATAATAATAGGATCTATCCCCAAAGAAACCTATACTTAGGCATTTTTTGGGCCTTCTCTGCATCCTCCATTATCTTCTAAGTAAAATACAATGCCCAATTGTACTTTGTTCCCTGAGTGACTTGGTGAGCAATGTGTAGGTGGGCCTTGTCCACCTCCTTCCATTAATCAATCCCTCTAACCTTGGTAAAAATGATCCACACTAAAACTCTGAGGATATGATCTTGTAGGTTCCCTATGTTCATTTCATGCCCTTTATTTTGGTACATAAGTGCCATGGTGGTTTTCTAAATCTCCTCTGTATTAGCTAAGCCATCCAAGACATTCATCCCTGATCACTAAAGTCTCATGACATTGTTGATTCTTTCTATAATGATATTCATGTTACACCCCATGAAGTGGATGTATTCCTCATAGATGCATGAGAGGAGGATCTAAACTACCTTAGTAGGTTTATCAACATATGGTAGCTCAAAAATTTGGAAGAGCCCTGCTTTGGCCAGTTGGTTCTTGATGGAAAATTCATAGACCACTCGATTCCTTATGTTTATGGTCTAGACATGGTATTAATTTTTCATCTCTAATTTATTTCCTATTTGATGGTGGTTATATTCAAAAAAAATTACTAGTTAACTGATCTGAGAAACATTTTAGGTGATAATTCAGTGATGGTTCTACCCCAATTGGTGGTAGAACTTCTGGGAGCCATAAATTTTTCACCATAGCTCTATTTGAATCCCTATTTGAACCATTAGAAATATAATAATGAGGATAACATGATGATATGTAATATAGATATTATTAATGGTTTTTGACCCTCAAAATCCCAATGGAAGTGTCTTAAATTTCAATTTTCATAGTGCAATCTAAAAATAGTAAATTAATAAAATTAGTAATTTCTCAAATTCTATAATGTTGTAAATCATGGAAGTAAAACCACTTCATCTCCCTCAATATTGGTGACCTTAAACATTCTCCTAATACCTTAAAATTATGTATAAAAATATATGTATCCTGAAAAGGCAATCAAACATCTCTTGTCAGAGATAAGCATATGTTTGGATCTATAAATTTGATCAATAAAACATTTTGTCTTAGAGATAGAATTATTAAAATTGTGTTATTATTGTTTCTTGAATTATATTTCAACCAGATATCCTAATTTTTGTAACATTAACACCTTTAATACCTAGTTCTCCGTGCATAAGACTGACTCTAGGTATTGTATCTCTTCTATTAACAAAGATGGAGGAAGAGATGTTGGGGTGGTCTATGATGAAGAGGTATACACTTGATTTCCTTTATTCACCATCCTTTATTTATATTATTTTCTTTCTCTCAATTTTATTTTCGTGCATTATCTCAAAACTCCTTCTATGCATTACACTTATTCTAGCCTATATTGATTTTCCAAAGCCTCTTCCCTAATAGGGAACCAATCTTCTCCACTCACCTCTTCCTCCTCTAGTATGGTTAGAATGTTTTCAAGTATTCTATCCTTTTTTTATAAATTATCCTTCATGGCACTCAAATTTTAATCCATGGTTGTCCCACATTTTCAAATGAACATGTGGTGGTAGCCCAACTTACTTCAACTTTCAAGCTTCACACTTCAATAATGGCAGACCTACAACCTACAACTTTAAATATCCCTAGTATAATTCACCAATTCAAATTTAGAAACCTATATTTTCATATATTAAACAACCTTTGTTACTTTTCCAACTCTTTAACACTCTATTTTCCAATAAATTTAGTTTCATTGTACTCTGGTTCTTTGGTTCACTATTTACACTTAACACTCAAACATTAAATTATGGTAAAGTGTAAAATGAGTTTAGAAATATTATCTATAGGCCTTGAAAGGGTTTTACCTCCATTAATTAATTCCCTCTACCCATCACCTTGATTCCTTAATGGAAATATTTTAATGGCCTTCACACTTCAAATCTTGTATTAAGCTTTTAGTGCCTTAACAAATTTGTCCCATCATTTCATTAACATGCTTCTTTCTATAACTAACCTTGTCACATTAATGATTCATCCCTTCTCATGCCTTTCTTGGAAGTGGATGACAAATTTGTCCCACCTTTATAGTGTAGTGGAATACAATTATCACCAAAATGGTAGGAACCTTTCAAAATGCTTTCAAAGTGCATTAAATGATTCACATACCATTAATCACTTTTGTGTCATAGATGACTTTCATACCTTATGGTCCTTTCATAAACACAAATATTATGTCTTGTATTCATATGCATGATGTCTTACCCCACACTAAAAGTGTGTGCGGTCCTCCATGAAAATAATCTAAGTATAGGAAATTAAAATTACATTAAAGAGTCATGCATCTCAAGGAAAACACTTTTTATTAAAAATAATAAATTCTATCCAAATGGACTTCAGCCTTATTGATTGATTAAAATATTTAATCTAAATAGAATCATAAAATGATTGAAGCTGACTACCATTATAGTGCCCTACGAGGAACTAACCATCCATTCATTTTAACTGATAATCTTTGGTATGTAAAATGCTATTTATAATAAATGTACCATCCCAATGATTTTAGAGCTTTCAAAGTTAGTTCATGAACTTAAAATCATATAATATAACTTTCATGCCTGGGGAAAATATTTTATACTTTAAATGGTGATCATGCCACACTTTTTTTTATGTTTTTCAACATCCTGACTCTAGTGGACAAAGAACCAAGGCTCATCTAGTTTCATCAAATCATCAATATGGGCTTTCAAATAGGCTTCATCATCCAATTTTCCTATATGTGTTATCCAGAGAAATGGAACCAAGAACTCCACTGGCATGACCACTTCCTTTCCATACACTAGGTTGAATGGTGTACTTTTGTTGAGGTGCTTGTATGTAGTTCAGTAGGCCCAAATAATAGTAGATACTATATCATCCCAATAATTTTAAGCAAAATTTTAGATCTTTGTTAAATTGGTACCAAGGATTTTATTGAAATATTTTGTAGTGCCATTGTCCCACGGGTGGTATGGTGTCATCTTGTGGTGCATGAAAATGAACTAGACCAACAAAATTATAATCATCTCATTTAAGAATTGGGTTCCAAGATCATTGATGAAGCTTAGGAGATAGTTGAACCATGTTATAATGTTTTCTTAGATGAATCAAACATTAGTAACTATAGTACAGTCATTTATTAGCACTACTTTAGCCTAGTGCATGAGGTAGTCAATTACTAAAATAGTTTATTCATCATATTGATAGATTGATAGGCCCCATAAAATTAATAGCCCATTTTTTGAATAAATATTAAGAAGGAATAGTGCATAATGACATAACATATATTCTATTATTTTTTCCTATGTACTAAAAAAAAATCACATTGCCTAGCATATGCCTTTGCATATTTGAATAAAGTTGGCCACTAAAGTCTGATAAGCAGGACCTTATGTGTGGTAGCCTCTCCAACATAGTTTCCTCTAGTAATACCTTTATCGACTTCTCATATAACTTTACTATGCTCATATTGCATTACATAGTGGAGAAGAACCTTGTCATGATCCATTTTATAAATATCTCTTACTATGAGTTGATAAGGTCAGATGCAGACTATAAGTTACTTTTTCTTTGGTATAATAAGAGAGTTAGGCATGCATCCAATTTTTATAAATTATACAATATCCTCCAACTCTTTAGGTTCTTGACCAACTCAAAAGAGCTATATTTCAGGAAGATCATCTTCTATAACATGTGGGGGTTCTCCTTTTTAATTTAGGATAAATTATCAAGTCCACAGTTGGTCTTCACAATATTTACTACTACAAAAAAATAGAAATCTTAGAACAATACAATCTAGTAGTACATTCTCCGATGTAGTACTAGTTTGTTTACAAGATAATTTAAGGCCTCATGGTCTATATAGAATGTAAATGAAATGGCTAGAAGGTACTACCTAAACTTTAGTGAACTGTAAATCATATACAAAGCTTCATCCTTAGTTATGGTATAGATCCTTTTAGTCAATGTCAGCTTCCTACTAAGAAATTATATCATATGATCCAAGTGTCTTTCACCTAGTTGTGTAAGTATCATGCCAACTATTATCATAGATGCATCAACATGGACATGAAAATATTTTTTCCATTCAGGGTAATTAAAAGATAGGGGCAATAACTAAACTTTATTTGAGTGTTTTAAAATCTATTTTGTAAAAATTAGTCCATATAAACTATTCATTATGCTTTAGAATATATTTAAGGGGTGCTACAATCTTGGCATTACCTTGAATGAACTTTTTGTAATAGACTATTTGTCCTAAGAAGGCATGCACCTTGCATTGAATCTTGGGTGTTCGAAGATAGAGAATCATAGAGACCTTGGCTAGGTCTACTAGGAGTCCTTCCTTATGAATGATATGACCAAGAAGCACACAAAAGGTGTTGTAAACAAACACTTCTTCAAATTTAAGGAAATTTTCAAATTTTGACAATGCTCAAGCATGAGTCTTAGATTGGAATAATGGTCCTTGACCAATCCATATACTGTCTAGTTGTCCAAGTAAACCTGGAGGAATTTATGAATAAAATCTTTGAAAGCCTTAATTTCTATCTGTGAAAACACTATTGGGGTATTTTTTAACCTAAAAGTCATGATGGTATAGGGAAAATATCCCCATTTAGTAGTGAAAGTCATCTTAGATTGGTCTTCCTTAGCTATTAGCACTTAGTGGTACCCTAAGAACCTATTTGTAAAGGAGTATACTTCACATCCAACAACACCTTCTATGATTTCCTATGTGAAAGGAATTGGGAAGGGATCTATCATGCAATATTTATTTAGAACATGGTAATCCACATAGATATGAATACACCCATCCTTTTTAATAATGATTACCATGGGGCTAACCCATTAAAATTCAACGATGTGATTAATTACTCTAGTGTGAAACATGTTATTAATCTCTTCTTTCCCTCATGCCTAGAGTTTAGGATTCATTCTGTATGGTCATTTATTTATGGGGTGATCACCATCAATTAGTTTGATGTGAATCTTTCCTAGATATGGGTGGACTCCTTTCATTTCACTATAATTCCTTGGAAATACATCTTGATAGTCTTTCAACAACTCAAAAATCTATGATATTTCTCTCTCAGTCTAAAAATTTCTAAATATAGCCATCTTAGGATCTTTCTCCATGCCAATGTTACATGGAATAGATTGAATTGGCCCATGATAAGGGTTATCCATTAAATAACCTGTATTTCAAACCATTCATGGACTAGTACTTGTAGGGACATATAAATGGTTAGTCAAAGGGTTAAGTGAAGTAGACCCCTCACCTTTAACTATTAGAAAGATGAGTTTTTACTTTCCCAATTGGATCTATTCATGGTATTCTTCATTAAGAACTAATTGGGTGGGAGGCTCAGTGAATAAATATAAGGGTTCTTAAGATTATTGATGAATATGTCATAGGTGGTCATCAACGAGACTTGGTTCTCTAATGATTAAGATAGCATGTTGAAGCTTCTCCCTAACAAGCTAGTGCACTGGCCCTATCACACAATATATAAGTTTCATTCACTCGCCCAAAACATGTATCAAAAGATTGGTTCTCAAAGGCTTTTTAGCACAATATTTTATGTTTGTTCATTCTATGAAATACAACTTTAAAAAAGGGTTAATACCATAAATATACTATTATAATCCTCATTATCTTAGATGTAACTACTATTATAATTAATATAACCATTAATAATAGTGGTGATAAAATAAAAAGATATCCATGACTTAGGAAAAAAACATATCCATCATTGAACACTTAGAATAATTCATCACTCATAACACAATATGGCAAGCATTGGTTTTTCATTAATTACTTAACAAATTACAAAACAATGTTATATCTATTATCCATAGGACCATCATGAAAATGATTAAAATAGGTGTTTTTATAAAAAAAATTCTCTAACCAAGTGTCATAATTCTAACTATCATGAATAGATGGCACTTGGACTCTTAATAAACTAAGAGTCATGGATCTTATAATGAGGTATTCCTAAGCCCCTAGATCCTTATAGACTCGGGTATCTATGCCCTTAAATCCTTATTTTATGCTATATTATTGCATCCAATTGTTTCATTCCTTGTGGGATATTAAAAAACCTTATATTAGTGGGGTCAAAGTGTCTTATATGAGTTGCTCTTCTAACTGCTTTTGCATCCCTCACACTCTGCTTCCCACATGATCCCCTAATCTTCTACTTCTATTTCAAGTCCTCTATTCTTGGGTTCCTCATGAAAAATTATCTCTTGATTGGGTCCTCTAATGATACGTCTCCTACACCATTGTCCTTCCATGCCCCTCAACTTTTATGCCTATTAGTTATGCACTATAGTCCTCCTACGTCATGGTCTTTCTATGTCATGCTAGTACTTTCATCAAAATGGATAATGGTCTCTTCATGCCATACACTAAAAATGGAACAATCCTTATTTAAACTGTAGGATCAAACATAAATATTGATATCATATTAATAATCAATAATCATTGAAAAAAAACTATAAGAGTAATATATATTATTCTAAATTCCTAATATTAATACCTATTCCATTGCATTTGTTTAACCAATAAAATTATTTGTGATAGATGTATAATGGTAATTTTATAGATATCCTACATCAAGATACACTAATTGGGTGATACTCAAACATGTAGGATAATTGAGAGCTTATAAGAAAAAAATTGCCTTTGTGACTTTATCCTTAATGTGTTGAGGAGAGGTTTTGTTGCACCATTATTGTGAGAAATTTTTTGTCAAAATGTTCAATTTGAAGTTGAATTCCTAGAACTTGAACTTACAAATTAGTTTTATGTTGATATCATCATGAAATGATATAATTCCCCTAAGGAAAATATCATATGGTTAAAAATTAAGGAACTAAGGGTGGAAGGCTATAGGTTACTAGTGGAGATGATAACTTTATAAGAAAGAAAGAAGTAGTAGTGGCTACAAGTGCATTTTTAGAACCTAAATTAACTTTTACATATATAAACCTACTTATCAAAAGAGAAAAAATATGTATTACCTTCATCTTTGAGACCATTTTTATGATAACTATTGTAACTACTATGGGAAGTAAGATCCATACTACCAAAGTAATCATGTAGATGTTTCAAGTTTAAAAAGAGTTGTGTGTGTGTGTGTGTGTGTGTGTGTGTGTGTGTACAAATATTTTTAAACTTGAAAAATCTAAATGATTACTTTGGTAGTATGGATCTTACTTCCCTATATATATATATATATATATATATATATATATATATATATATATATATATATATATATTAGGTCAAGATAGAGCTTCCTGTAAATTCTTCAAATTGAAATAAATTTATCTACAACAAGATAAAATTATGTTTTATATAGCTCTAGAGTTTTCATGCCTCAACGTTTACCTACATATTTGGATGTTATATGTGCATATGTTTGCCTTCATGTTTAGATGTTGCAAGTTTGAATTTTACCTATAGAAATAGAAAGTGGATCTATAGTAACTAAAAATTAGTAGTGACTTATATTAGATTAACTTTATTGTTGTTTTTATATTAAGTGGTTATAAATCTAATTTTACACCTTTTTATCCTTTTTTTTACTTTTTTACTTTACTCCTAAGTAGCTACGAGGATATATTTACATTCAATCCCTTTTGATGAAATTTTATCTAGATATCAATTTGGTTTTACAACCAAAACTATCATGTGTGATGTACTTACCCTATAGAAATGGGGTTAAAATGTCTTTCCTAGACTTTAGGAAGATCTAATGATGAGCCAGTAGGTTGTTCAAAGTGTTTATCTAGTATACAATTTATTCCCATGTGTATTCAAGTCTAGTATCCAATCATGGAATTTTGAATGAACTCCTCTTTGGAGAGATGTTTCTTGTATATCTTGAAATAATGTACATTTACCATCAAAGAGAATATTATCAGATAAATTATATATAGCTTGATTTATCCATTATCAAACATATATTATATCTCATAAGTACCTAACCATCTATTCTAAAGTTTACCTTTATGGTTATTGTATTTGGAGTCAAAAATTAATAACCAATCTTAGTTGAAACTTCCTTTTTTAATGAAATTATCATGTTGTTTGATCATTTATTATTGAATTATGTATGTGTGATGTACATCATCTCTTATCATTTCATTGATAAAGTTGATCTATAAAACCCTTTATTTTTTTCTTTCATCAAATCCATGCCAAGTTATAAGGGAGTCCTTATAGTCTTAAGTTCAAAATCCATAAGAAGAACAACATTCCTTATATAGACCAACTCATATGGTATGAATCCCTTGGTTGTATTCCATATGGTCCTAAAATCACATACAACCTCCAAAATACATTCTTCCCAATTATGGTAATGTATAACTATTTTCTTGGCAAGGATGTTCTCCAACTCCATATTAGTGACCTCTACTTAGCCCTTGGATTATGCATGACATGGAGTGGACTTATTATGCATAATTTCATACTCTATTACAATGGATATAATTAGATTGGAAATTAACTATGGTCCTTGATTAGACACTATCTCTCATGGAACTCCATATCTTTTAAATATTTTTTCATAAAATAATTTTGCTATCTTTTCATCCCATACATTAGTCAAAGATCTAATTTATACCATTTTAGTGAGGTAGTTTGTACATACCAAAATGTACTCCTTACCTTAATAATTTGGGTATTTATGGCCAATAAAGTTAATCCCCCATTTTTCAAAAGGTTTTAAGGATAGATGAGGTTAAACTAGCATCTCATTTCAATGTGTGGGTTTCCCCATATGTTGGCATATATCACATTTGCTATTGTATGTAATAACATCTATGTGAAGAGTAATCTAATAGTAACCACTAGTACGTATTTTATAATTTGTCCTCTTTTCTAAAAAAATATCCCCACAAGGTTCATCATGACATGCTCAAAGGATATAAAATGTTTCATCCTCTCTCACACATCTTATGATTAGATCAGGTTTAATGTGGAATACATTTCCAAAAATGCAATAATATATAATGATTTTATCTACCAAATTACATTTTTCCTTGGGTGAAAAATGTGTAGGATCCTGATCTATAACCAAATAATTAACAAAAGATAAAAAAATAAAGAGTGTTAATAGTCAAAACAAATATATGTTTGCCAGGAAAAGAGTCATATAATAGTATACTAGTTTCATTTATATGTAATATAGAAAAGAAATATGTAACTACATTATCTTTATCAGGCCTATCCATAATGTTAAAGTAAAATATAAGTAATAATAACAACCATCTAACTATCCTATCTATTATTGTAGTTTTTTCATTAAATTTTTAATAGTGGGATAATTATTATGAATAAATACAAGTTAAATAGTAATTTAATATCATAATTTGTTTATATCATACACTATCATTGGGAACTCCTTCTATGTGGCTATGTATATCAGCTTTGCATGTTGTATATTCTTATCAGTGAAATAGATATCATAGTTGAGTTATCCTTATTTTCAATCAAGGATTTCCCTAAGTGTTGTGTCTAATGTATCAATATGTATGTGGAAGGGTGTCTTCCAATCCAAACCTCTCAACACAAGTGTTTTCATAAGTAAGTATTTGAGAGTTTGAAAGGCTTTCTAGTATGTATTAGTCCATTTAAAATTAGTATCTTTTCCTATAAAAACAAAAAATGGGTACACTATCTTTCTCAATTATTTGATGAACCTATGGTAATATCCAAAATGTCTTATAAATATTCATGCATCTCATTATTTTTGTGGTGTGTGAAATTTTTTTGATTGCCTTTATCTTAGTAGGGTCTACTTCAATTTTTGAGTTTGAAATATGGTGTCCTAATATAATTCCTTCTTGCATGAGCATGGAACACATATCATGAATTACTGACAAGCTATTATATTGAAAACATAGGATAAATTTATCCAAGTTTATGAGAGCTTAACTGTAAGTTTCTCCATAGACTATGAAGTCATCCATGTAGCTTTCAACATAATCATTGGATAGATCAGAAAAAACACTCAAGACCACCCTTTAAAAGGTGGAAGGAGCATTAAAAATAATGTTTGGTAAGACCAAATAATAATAAATAACTTAATTTCATATAAAAAATTTCTTATCTTGGTATTATTTAGAAATTATGATCTATTTTTATCTATTAAAGCCATCTAGGAAAGAGAAATACTTATTCCCAAAAAGGGTGTTAATAACTTGGTCAATGAATTGGAGAGGAAGGTGATCTCTCCTTGTGGTAGTGTTTAAATCTTTATAATCCATAAAAATACACCACTTTTCATTATTCTTTGAAAAAATTACAAGAGAAACTCATTATCTATAATAGATGGGGTATATGAAGCATGCATCCAAGATTTTTTATAGTTTAGCTTTTATATTTTTTAAATAATAGGGTTTACCCTTCTTTTAGGTTTTATAACATGTTTTCACTCTTCCTTGATATATGTATGTTGAGTCCAAAGATATGGGTGTACCCCCACATATCATTATATTCTAATTCAAAGGGTGTTTTATGTTTTTGAATCATGGTGATTAGATGGATCTCTTGTTGGGAATCTAACTTATTATTGATATTAAGGGGTCTTCTTGGTAGTGTATCCACTTGTTTTGATAAGGCTATCATGGAATTAATGTTTCTCATAAGAGTTATAAGATAAAAATTATGTGGTAAGAGATGATTAAAATCCATAATATCCTATTTTTTGTATAAGTCATCTTCTTAAAGAAAAATATTACAAATGGGACAATGTGTGCATGCAAGGATGTTATCAATATGCTAGTCTATTATGTACATATTTTTTATGGCATTGGAAGTGATTGTGTCTCCTATTATTCTTCAAATAAAGGGTTGAATTCAATTATGAGAATGGTTTTTAAGGTAAAATGGTTAGCATCTTCCACTTCTACCTATGGATATTACTCTCCATCTGATGAAGTTTGGGTATGTGGATACAACACTAGTTTCTTTGTGGTATTTCCATTGGAAATGAACATGTTTATAAATCTACAACCAATAAAGGCATAAGTTTTAGCCAACCAAGGTACATCTAAGATAAGAGAATATTTTCCTAATTTTTATTTGGATTATAATATCTTGAAATTAATGGGATATTTCCATGATTTTATTATTATAAAATTGTCTTCTATGACTCCCTTAGGTTTATCAGTTGAATGATCATCCATCTATTAAATAGTTGGTGTCCCTTGAAGACCTTTGAGTTTATTTATCTCATGGTTTATTTGGTAATGAAATTAATTATTATCCCTAAATAAATCAAGGTATTCTAAATGAGGGTGCCATTAATGCTATTATCCACAATCAGGTTTCTTCGATCAGAGTATTTGGTTGGTATGATGTTTTTCAAGATGATATTTACATGTTGTCTAACCATTTGGTTAGTCTAGGTATCCTTTTGTTTCTAACTAGGTTTATTAAAGAAGAGTTCTCAAATAACCTTGGTATAAATGGGAAAACCCTTAATTTTTTGGAATCAGGGTATTTTTATAGATATTTTTAGATGACCTATAAAATTAAATTATGATTCTAGTTCTTCTTTTTCAAATTAAGCCTCTCCAAAAAGGACTAGTTGGTTCTACTTTTTCAGTTGATGTTCTTGGTTCAGGATCATGATTTTTATTAGATGGTTTTGGGTTAGTTATGTGTTGGAGATATGATTTCAATGATTTTTATTATGTGTGGATTGGTATTTTAAATATTCTTTCCTAAATTAATTTGAACATTTTTAACTTATACTAAATAAGTGGGGTAAGTTATCACATTGTTATTATAAGTTAGTTATACTAACTTATTATTGGGACTAGGTGTAGGTTGGGAAATAAATTTAGGGTATCTTGGTGGAGGTGAAGGTGGATATTGACTGTTTAACATTAACACCTATTATTGATTTTAGAGTGGGACACAATAAAGGATATGTCTAGTATGATCGAATGCATGTATTTACACCTATATGGAATAGTGAACCTGAAGAACAATTCAACATTGAAGAAACTTGTCTTCACAACCAAAAAGTTATATTAGCATCATTAGATAAAAATTAAATGTTAAGGTGTATTATATAGTGAGGAATTAGGTCACCTAAAAATTTAATTAATTCAACTCACAATTAGAAAATGACTTCAAGTATATTTATCATGATGATCTATTATTAACCCAAGAAAGCTAATTAGATTGTGTCAGTAAACCCACATAATGGGAAAAATCATAAACTAACACCCCACCTAAGTTGTATAATAATCAGGTCCTAGCACAAAGGTCTAATGAGGTACCCAAGTACATAGAGATGATCCCCCAAATAAGGAATAAGTTAGAGCTACCTAAACCCCAAGAAGATCCCACAATTGAATATACTTACTCTTAATCAAGGGTTTTGTGAATATATCAATAATTTGCTCCATTGTCTAAATTTAGCATAAACCAATGAATTTATAATGGATGAGATTTAAATTCAAATGCATGTGAATATATATATATATATATATGCCTGGTCCACTGATGGAGTAACAAACTCTTAAACTTAAGGATTTTTCTTTGGTTGTCTCAGAAGATGATTGTTAGTCAACAAAACTAGATGCCAAACTTTGTGAGAATACCCTAAATCCAAATAGTCTATGTGGTAGAATTAATAACTCCATTTAAAGTAATAATATTTTGATTCTTGATTGACCAATTAATCAAACCTGAACCAAGGGAGTAATTATAGCCTAAATTAGACTTATAATTCTAAATATCACCAACCCAATCTGAATATATATAAATAATTAAGTTGATGTTGATGCTTGCTCAGTAATGAATTCTAAAACTATGATCACATTGACTGCAGTAGAGAATCTACTTAGTTTCTTTCCATTACATGTCATGTTGTTCCTTTATAAATATAAATACCATACCCATGCATATGAAACATCAAGTCTAGTGTTCATAAGGTAGATGAGACTCTCATTAATTATCGATACAAGGTAGCATTAACCAAATGAGATGAATAATTAAGCTCAAGTTTCACACTAGATATAAAGGGAGTCAAAGATGGATTACAATCATCTATGTTAAACATGCAAGAAAATTAGAAACATACTTATTTATGCAATAGTGATCTCA
Organism: Torreya grandis; assembly: GCA_037957365.1. Lineage (NCBI taxonomy): Eukaryota > Viridiplantae > Streptophyta > Pinopsida > Cupressales > Taxaceae > Torreya > Torreya grandis. The sequence goes on along the minus strand of JARHVA010004369.1, from coordinate 9,192 downwards.
AATTTAGACTAATAAATTTCAATCTTGAGGAAGTACTGCAAAAAGCCTAAGTCAATTATTGAAAACCTATTAGACAAAGTAATTTTCACTACTATGATGGTGGATGAATAACTCCTTATGATCAATAGGTCATCCACATAGAGAACTAAAATCAGCAGTGGATCATCCTATTATAAGACTTAAACATTCAAATTAAAAATGCATCTGGTGAACCTAACCAAAATAAGAAAGGATTCCATCTTGGTATACCAAGGTCAATGACCTTCTTTGAGGCCATAAATATATTTCCAAAATTTATAAACTAAGGAGGAATATTCCACAAATCCTTATGGTTGCTCCATGTATATTTCCTCTTTTACGTCACCATGAAGAAAGGCACTCTTTACATCCATTTGATGAACATCCCAATGATGTGTTACTATAATGAAAAGAGTGAGTCATATTGAGTTCAATTTGGAAAATAGGGTGAACATATGAGTATATTCAATGCCAGGTATTTGAGAAAAAACTAGTGATATAAAACATGCCTTAAAATTATTTACAGTCCCATCTACTATAAGTTTTGTTTGGTAGATACAACTACATAAAAAATGTTTTCTTCCCTTATGAAGAGGGACTAAATCCCAAGTGTTATTCCACAACAAGGAACCATATTCCTCTTTCATAGTAGTATCCCACTCAAGAGTGCATAATGCCTCATGAAACAACTATAGATCAGAATTAAATTCAATGAAAACATGCGTGTTTTTTTGGAATTATGAACATGTTCACTTGGTGTCTGATGGATTTCCAATCCATTATCAAACACTTTTCATGTATACTTATCTAAAAGAGGACTAGTGTTTAGAGAGTCAGGAGGAGATCCATGATCCTCTAAATATGTTCTAATAGAAGGAGGAGGTGAGTCCTCATTGCTACTATCATCATCTTAGTTAGAAGAAGAATATGTATTATCAGGAAGCTACTCACATAAATCTAAACCATTAGAATTATCATCAAATCCTAGTACATCCAAGGAAGATGAAGAAGTGTCATGTATACAACCTAAAGGAATCTCTTAAAAATTAACACTTCTCTTAATGAACAACTCATGAGTGGTGGGATGGAGAATCTTGATTTCCATTAATTCCCTCAAGATATATAATAAAGATGTAAGGATGACTCTAAGGTTACATTGCCTTATATTTTTTCTTTAGAATGCAGGCCATAACAAGAGATCCAAACACTCAAAAGTAATTCATTGTTATTTTGTAACTAATCCAAGATTCAAAAGGAGTGACTCACTTCAATGCTTTATAAGGAACTTGGTTATGGATATAAAAAGCATATTTGATGACCTCAGTCTAATACTAAGGTGTAAGAGACTTGGAGTGTAACATAAAGTTATCCATTTCATTCAAGGGCCTATTATTTCAATCTACATCACCATTATGTTGATGACTATATGAAACCATATGTTAAATTTCAATCACTTCTGATGTGGAGAGTTACTCAATTATTATTGACATACTCACCACCATTATTATTACACAAAATCTTGATGGATTTACCTGATTATGCTTCTAAAAGTACCTTGAACTATATAAAATGATCAAAGACCTCATATTTATGCTTAATAAAGTACACCCAAGTATACCTCAAAAATTCATTGATGAAGGTAAGCATGTATTTACTCATGTTAAATGAAGGATTTGGAAATTTTCCATCAATATCATTGTGAACTAGTTCCTATATCTGTGTAGCTCTCCATGATTTACATTTGTCATACTTTTCCTTAGGATGTTTACCAAGTATGAAATATTGGCTAATTTTTTCATAAAATTAAACACATGGCAACCCTAAAACCATGTTATGATTATTGAGGTTCTCTACGTATTGATAATTGAGATGGTTGAATCATTCATTCCATAATTGACTCAATTTATCTAAATGAGTGAGAAGTAAATAGAGGGTTGATCAAGAGAAAAATGTGATAGAGTATACAATCATTATCAATGATATTATTTCCTAAATTTAATAATGGATCCATTATCTACTTTCTTAATAACCACTAAAATTGGTGTGAATTCAACTTTATTGCCTGAACTAATGTGAGTGATCTAATAAATAGATAAGAGATTGGTGGATAATGAAGGATCACATAGAACATCTTAAAATGTCCCATAGTTAAATTCAATAGACCCTCTCCCACTAAATTTTATGGAATTATCATCACTAAATAAGATGGAAGGCATATATCAACTCTCCAAGGATGATAACATGTTCTATGATGAATCTATGTGGTACAATATACCATAATCAATTACCCATGTGGAAGGGTAGGACACAATTACAATAAGTGCTTTACACTTATATTTTCCTTTTTTTATTGTCTTTGGACTTAAAAGACTCTTGATTTGATGAACTTTGACTGGAATAATTAGGGACACTGATATTGTGCTTCTCAAGCATCTTAGTTAGTTGGTTAATCTATTTATTCATGCATTTAGATTCATCATGCCCAAATTTATTATAGTAAGCACATGTGAGTATCTATTTATTAGCTTTCTTATGTGAAGATAATGACACTTTTGATGATTTTGACTTAACATCATAGTTTTTACCCTTTATTTTTTTTGGTCCTTATTATGTTTCTTCTCCTTGCTATCAGATGCCTTCTACTTGTCATGACTCATAGTTAAGGCATGTGATTTAGATTACTTTAGTGTACCCATTTTAATTAGCTTGTCTTACTCGCAAGTCAAGTTAGTAGTAAATTCATCAAATCATATCATGGTCTATGTAGCTTCAAGGGCATGATTGGCGGCATGAAAGGTATAAATGAAGGTAGAATAGTCATCCCCCAATTTGTTAAGGATGGAAAAAATCAATTGTTCATCCCTTTTGTTAATGATGCATAGTTTCAAATTTAACCTGAGTGATTTGAAATATATGAAAAAGTCTTGTATATTTTCAAAATATATTGGGATCAAAATGATTATTTCATTCTCCAACACATGACTTCTCATTATTTCTTGCCTTAAATTTTTTTTTTCCAATATGGTCCAGACTTCATGAAGAGTAATTAAAGAATTGATATGAGAGAGCAAGTTAGGAGATATAGATAGACATAGTATACCATAGGCTTCATCACTTATATTAAACCAATTCACCTTCTCTACACCATTTTTTGGTTCTTTTTTTATACCCATCATGATTCAGTGTAAGACTTTTCTCCTCAAGAGGATTTGCACTTTGACTTTTTACTCATGATAGTTAAATGATGTAAGTAGTAGAACTTGACTCTGATCCATGGTGTAGAAGAAACTATGTGTTGAATTATGTGTGATTGAAATAATTTTATGTGAAACCCCCCACCTCTAATATGTATAAGTTTAATTTTACAAGGAATGATAATATCACTAATGCATAAAGATTGAAAAAATGGTGCCTAAAAAGAAGTCAGTTGAAAGTTATGTAAGTTTAAATGTTTATTGATCTCAAAAGATAATTATCTTCACTTTGAAAAAAAAAATGGTTGTGAAAATGTTTGGATAAATTTTTTGAGGAAACCTTGGGTTAGTTGTGACTAAGGGCTTAAATTCCTATGTGACTAGGGGACTAATGGTTTAAATTTTTGAGTATGTAGATTTTATGCAACTTATCCAAAAATGAACAAATACCCACATGGTTTATTGTAAAACCCATAAAAATGAACAAATTGTTTTCCCTTAAAGTCACAGGATGTACATAATTTTGTAGAATTTAAAAACTAGACTTAAAACCCTCTAAAATGGTCAAAATTTGATTGTGATGAAACTAGGTCATGTTTATAGCTGTTCCTAGGGTTTTTCCACCTCCTAAATTCAATGGTGTTATTATTTTTTCAATTTTATATCTGAAATATTTATACTTGCACATATTTACTACAAACCCCATCAAAACCTAGAAAATGTAAATCAATGAAAAATATTAAACAAGATGGAATGCTAGTACTCACAACAAGAACAATGACATTTAACTACCATAAAAGCTTAGATAACATGTTAGAGTGGGCCAAAATCAAGGATATATCTAGATAGTATCTAATGCATGAAGTTAAACCTATATGGAGTAGTAAAATCTGAAGAACAACTCAATAATAGGAGAATATTTTCTTCACAACCAAAACTTTGTATTAGCATCATTAGCCAAAAAATACATAGTAATGTACATTATATAGTGAGGAATTAGGTCACCCAAAAATATAATTAACTCAACTCATAATTATAAAATGACTTAAATTATATTTCCCTAATTGACTTATTATTAACCTAAAAAAGCTAATTAGACTATGTAGGTAAAACTACATAGTGAGAAAAATCTTACACTAATAGTTGTTACATGTGGGGTTGTGGAAATTGTTGAAAGGTAGTGTTTTGGTTGAGCTAATGTTGATTCCCTCACCATGGTTATTTTCATTGGTTAGAGGGTGTATTCCATTTATAGGTATGATTTTTTTTTCCATAGTGGTTATTTTTAGCACTAATAGTTTTGGGGTTAATGCTTTTTCTAATGCTAATTTTTATTTTTGGGTTATGGTTGGGATGGTTGATTCCAAGTAGATCATGCCAATTAGGAGAAGCATAAAATTATGAATTAAAATATGAATAAGTAGATGATATACCTTATGTTTTTAGTAATTATGTCCATGGTTTGTGTTTTTAAATATAAAATATTTTCTCTCCATATCCTCCAATGGCTTGAAGCTCCAATCTATCAAGATATTCTTATATTATGATTTTTACTTTGATATAAATGGCATGACATTTACAATCAATTTTATTCTTGAGATAATTTAGATAGTATATAGTCAAGGCTTGATTTATCACTTTTTATTCCTACATGTGTGAAATGCATCCAAATGTGTATCTAAATGGATGATAATGTCTTGATTCATATATTGTATCAAATTATTGACTTCCATCTTTGATAATACATTAGTAGATTTATATGTTAAAAGTGATGAAGTTTTATTATTATGAGTTTTCTTCATCATTGATCTTGAGTAATTTTTACATAAGATACCTATATCATTAGATATCAGTTGTGATACATATCTACTACTCATTAGATCCAATGACTCAAATAATCCATCCCAAATTACTTTTAGAAAAACCAACTTGATAGATTGTTTTCCCATAGTGATTTACTTAGATTTTTGTTTGTTTAATATGAACATTTCAAAGTAATCTTTTGATGGTTTGTCTTCATTTTGTGACATCCAAAATATGTCATTCCTTGTATAGTCCTTTTTTTTCAATACTATTGATATTGAATGAGGAATTTATCATTCATCTCTTTCCAAGTAGATATTACATCCTTCCCCAAACACATAATCCATCTAAAGGTTACATCCTTGAGAGTGTTTAGAAAAAGATTAATTTTTTAGCATCCCTATTGTAATCATAACTATAGAATAGGACATAAAACTCAAAGAATAATATATTAGTATCTTCATTAGTTTTTATTCTAAAATTAGGTAGAGTGGATAGAGGATCTTTTTCATGGGTGCATCTCCCACATGATTATTGATAGGAAACTCAAAGGTTTTGGTCTCATAGGCTTATTCATGATTGTCTCCCATGATTTTTTAGGATATTTATAGATTGGAGAGTTATGCAACCCTCATTTCAAATCCATTTTCAACTTTTTTCCATAGTGCATAATGAATAGTGGTTGTGATTTTCTTAAAAGGAGAGGAAAGTCCTCTAACTAAGGGTGATAGAATGAGACTTTATAGATATTCTTTAGGAAGTTAAATAATTACATCTTTTTTGATTGACTTAGAGTTTTTAGTTGGTTATGAAATCTTCTTTTGGTCTTTAGGGGATTTGAATTCTTTTTTAGAGAGGTGTTTGGGGGAGGGTGGAGGGAGTTGAATAACTAATCCTTGAGTGTGGGGTGGCCAAATAGACATGCTTTGAGATGGTGCAAAGATGTAATTATTATGGGTATGAGGATGATTCTATCTTTTTATATAATATTTTTTTACCAACATACCCAAAAACTCTTATTTCTACTTCTTTTACCTCTAATAGTTGGGATGAATCAACCAAAATTATTTCTCTAGTTGTTGCAGATGATATTTATCCTATTAAAAGTGAGTTTTCTATTGTTGTAAGAAATGTTTTTATTGTTTTAGGTGATAAATCCATTGTTTAAAATTAATTTTATAAAAGTGATATATTTTTTCTACAAGCAATATCCTAGATTGTTATTTTTAATATAATATCAACTTCCTAGGCAAAATTATTCCCAAGTAAATTCTTTCACTCTTCAAATAAATGCTTCCGCCTTACTTTCGTATTTTTTTCCCTACCTTGCATAAGGTTATTTTGAGGGGAAATTATTTAGTGTTGAATTACTCTAATTTATATTAATTTAAAATTTATTTTATAAATTAGTATATTTTCTCTTGAAATAAATAAATCTTATGCTATAAAATAAGACTTTTTATTCTGTAAAGTAGTAATTTTAATTTTAGAATACTATAAATTATTACTTCTAGAAAATAATAAATTTACTTCTATGAAATAAGTAATACTATCTCAACCCTTGGAGATTATACTTATTTACACCTTCCCTATAAATATTCTCAAAATTAATGGTATAATCAATTCCTAAATTAAACTTGACATAGTCTAATCCCTGTGTACAAACTAATAAAATGTGTTCTAAAGGGAAAACCACTTGGTTTATTAGGAATGATCATTCATTAAATTGTATAATTTTTGTCTATATACTTTGGTAAGGTCTTGTCACTTTATGTTCATAGTAGGATCTTTGGAAGGTTAAGATACTAATGGCTGAGTATAAGAAAAAGACTTTGTAGAATTGTAAATGACATAATATAAGTGATTTTACCTTTTAGGATTTTACATGTGCAATTACCTAAGTGAGATTAAAGAATGATATGTATAAATAAATTAAATAATATTCAATAATTAACCACTGATTTGTTATGTATTTTTAATTCTTTTGACTTTCTAAAAAGAGTAATAAATATGCATAAATATAAAATTATCTAGAAAATGAATATCACAGATGATCTTAATTTTAAAAACTAAGTTCTTGATAGGTTTGAGTGTCATCAATAGGGTCCTAGTATATACTTTCTCACTAAACATTAGTACCTCACCTAGACAATATTTCCATATTTTTGTAGTGTCCTCAAAATTTCACTAATGTCCTCTTTTTAGGATTGTTCTTATTTTCTAGGAACACCTACACCTATGTTTATGGGTCTTATTCTTGCACGCACAAAATATAGATCTTTGTGTTGTGCCTAAAAAACTTTATTTAGTGTGTAAACCCTAATCCTCATTGAAAGTATGTAATGATCAATAAATGTGTGTTTTTTCATAGGATAGTTTGGACATCCTCAACACCCTTTTATGAAGAGAGTTACCTACATACCAATACTCTTAGGAGAGATCAAGCTCGATGTAGTTCTAGCACCTAGTGTTTGGTATAAGTTCAAATGAATGATAGAATGAGAGTGGATTTGGATGCCTTAAATGTCCTTAAGATTTGAAATATTTGAAATCTAGGCTTAGGGTTGCTGTATATGGTAGTATGCATAAGTAGTGAAAAATGGGGATCAAATACCCTAATTTTGATTAACTTGTTTCTTGTTTGGATAGGATTTTGTATTTATTTTCCATCTAGTGAATAAAGATCAAATAGACTTATATTTATAGAGATATATATCTTGTGTGGATAAGAAAATGTACTTAGGCAGACCTTAGGAAGGGCACACATTTGGAAAAGCATTTATTTGGGAGAGGAAGGGAAAAGGACAACAACACCCAGTAGGGGATAGTAGCAACATGTAGTTGTAATGTCCCAAATGTGGTGTTAATGTCCACCTAGAAAAATACTAGGCACACTAGCATGGGATCTAGGAATGTTGTTCTAGGACTGTGTTTGGACTAACTATAGTTGTCTATCGTTTACACAATGATTGGAAAAGTGTGGTAAAATCTCTAAGATAGATCTAGGTATAAGATAGGAATATGATAACTCAAAAAACACTCTTAGCATCTAAATTTGAATTTTAGGGGATTAAATTTGGCCCCCTTTTATGCTATAAATGCAAAAAGTAAAACTGACTAGTATAAAGGAAAAAGAAGCCTAACTAGTCTTACCTTGGAAGCGAATCCCACGTAGTTGAGTTTGAGTATGTGAATCTAGGTTTGTGTATGTAAAACATGATCAAAAGTAATTACCTTCAATTTAACATGCAAAAATTAGTCCTCAATTAAGAGATGATCAAAGGTAAAAGACTATTTTGATAAAGAAACTAAGTAAATATGAGTAAAGAGAAAGGAATGGAATGAATACACCTCATTAGGTATGAAAACCAATGCATGAACCTAGTATAACCTATATGTGTGAGTGTATATAGTGATCATAGAATTGAATAGCTTGGACTGAGCTAATAGATTTCTCAATCCTCATATGGATGGCTTAAGAACTCAATCCAATTTTGACTCCATCATTACCCACCCCTAATTTATGGATCATGGATTTTGAATAGCTTGGATAAGAATGTAAGTGTGTATAACCCTCTCATGAGGGTGGCTCAATAACTCAAGTAGTCTATGACTCCATCATTTCCCACTTGTAAGAAATAGATGCATATAAAATTATATTGCATAAAGTTATAAAAGTATCTAACTAGATATATCTAACTATGTATGTCAACCTTATGGCCACTCAGATACATTAGGTGGCTCTGAGCCACTTGGGAATGTCAAAAACTATAGATGGAGTAAGGAATGAAATTGGTGACAACCTAGAATATGATATCAAGTGTATATAGTGTAGAGAATGACATGTGGTTTTCCATTCCATTTGATAAACCCATGAAGTTGAGTGTATGGAAATTATGTGTTGTGTATATGTCCCTAATCTGATATCTAAGTATATTGATTATGAATTGAGTATGTAATAATGGAATACGTGTAATTGAACTACATGTGGGATGGATCATGCCATGCATGATGTCCAAAAATCTAATAAATTGATGTGAATCTAAGTTTAAATGAGTATATCTGAGTAAAACCTGAATATAACTATCAAATTTATGACTGTACCTATGCAATCTATACTATACCTAGTGTACTAGTTTGACTAATCTAGATTATCCTAAAATTGGGGCTACTAGAT
>JARHVA010004368.1:1582500-1589446 GCA_037957365.1 Torreya grandis | reverse complement strand
GCTATCTATACTAAGTACAAACATGTTAGTCACTTATATATGTCTAGAAAGACAAAGGAGTAGAACAATTTTGGATTAAAAATGGAACTTATAGAGAATGTAAAGAATTTTTATGAGTTTTAATAAGATTAAAATTAGTTCCATTACCTTCTCCCATGTTTCACCCTCCCTCATGGGTCGTACAAGTGCCAAACTCACCTTTTTCAGTTGATTACTTGATCTTCAATTAGATAACCTACAAGAATATAATTAAACTGGCATTATTGATATTTAATATTATTTATTTGATGTTTTTAATGAAAATAAGACACTTGGATACTTTGTTAACTATTCTACTTGCATTTATGACCCTTAAAATCTCACTAAATGACCCAAAATGATAAATAAACTTATTAGACCATGACTAAGGCTAAAATGGCATTAAATAACATCAAATGGATTATAAAATACAATATGAAAAATTATTAGACCCATAGAACATCTAAATAACCAATTTTTAAACTTATAATGATCTAATTTTGACCTAAAAGCCAAATTTGGTCAGTAAAATGGTGACTCATAGGGGTAGTATGCCTACTATACTAAATATCAGTAGCCTTATCAATCCATTGGGCATAGGGAGTCATATTAAATCTAAGACACAAAAATAAGACTTTGATAATAATATTTGATCAATAAAATACCAATGACTACCTCAACCACACAAAACAAAAACACAGACAAGGCAAAAGCAAATAAACATGTACTTCATGAGCACCTATGGAACACACACACCAAATTAAAAAAATTGAATCAAACGCTAACTAACCTAATATGAAAACTCCCTCCTAGATCAAATAGAAAATTTTGAAACCCTTCTTGCTTCATGACATGAAGGGATGAATTACACATATAGTCTTTTGATCCTTGGCATTAATACATCTAACTTTTTAATGATGTTTGCCTACTTCATTAGCATGATGTTTAATGAGAACAAAGAAGCTCTAAATAGTTTGTATATATAAATTAATTATTATTTCATCAAAATATCCTCAAAATTCTCATTTGGATCCTCAATTATAAGCTCCAATAGTGGTTTAACAAGGCATACCTTCTTGGTTTCCATAGTGCTCTTAATAAGATTAGGTTTATTCTTAGCTACAAGCTCTTATATCTCATCAAGGAGCTTTGCATAATCTACCCAGTCTTGGTCATTTTCCTCTAGGGAATACTCTTTCTTCACCTTGTCATGTACTTGATCCTCAACTTGGCAAAGCTCTTCAAGATCCTGAAAGAGCTTCATTTGTAGCTGTTAATCATCTTTGTCTTCTTTATCATCTAGAACCAATACCTCTTTAATCCTCTCTTATTGATGTATGATTTCATCAATATGGTGTTTTTAAATCTCCAATGCATGTGAGGGTGATTCAAAATTAGGCTAAGGTATTGGGTCATCTTCATGAACAACTTACACATTGGTCTCAAGAGAGTTTTCTAGGACTACAACCTCTTTGGAAATGACTTGAAATTATTCTCCATCCATAATATCACATTAATATTCATACTTTAGATTATTATCCAATTTTTTTTTATTAGATATAGAGTCTTCTTCAAGGGCTGCAATATCCTCCATTTCCTTGTTCTTCTTAGTGATGCCAAGACTAGGCATCTTGAAATAATGTGACTTATCCCAATGAGGCTACCAAGGAGGTATGTTTCTTCAAGAAAGAGTTATAAATTTTAATAAACCAACTATTCCTCTTTATGTTCCCATACCATATGTACATCAATTAAAAGAGTGATGGGGTGAGGAAAAGATGAACTAGTTGGTGGAGGTGGCACATAGAACTCATAATCAGATTAAGAGTGAAGTGTAGGGGATTTTTTTGGAAACTCTTGAGGAAGGGAAGGTAGATCTTGGGATAAAATGTCTTTGTTTTCTTCTATCAATTTTAAAATCACTTAATTTAAATCTGATTTATATTTATCACTCTTTTAAGGGAGGTTAGATGGGGTGTGTTTAGGCATAGGATCTTCTTTTGGGTCTAAACTTTCCATCACACCTTGATTCATAAATTTTATCCTTGACTCTAACTCTTCAATTTTCTTGGCTAGATTATCTTGGAAAAATATTTATTGAAGTTCATAGGCATCTTCATGAGTATTAGGAGTATAATAGGGCTAACATGGAACACTAGAAGTTTCTTGATGAAGGGTGGGACGAACTTGCATAGGATCAATCTCTTTCTCAACTTCACACTCCTTATAAAGGCTTCTATCCTCTTTCTTTGCCCATGAATCCACTATCTTATTCCAACTTATGATGTTAGGATTAGGATTTTATTCTTGAGGTAGTGATGAAACTTAAGGAGTGGATGAAGTATTCAAGAAACTTGGAATCTCCTTAGGCTTGGATTCTCCACCTTGTCTCCAACTTAGAATCTCATATCTAGAGTTCACTTATTGAGGTGGGGATGTAATTAGAGAGGTAAATGAGGGATTATATTACACTTATTTTGCTAATGACATGGAATATTTCATATTCATATTATCCAACTCAATATTCCTATCAATATTAGCTTCAATAATAAGGTTTTTCTTTTCAACTCTCTCTTCCAACTAATTGGGAAAAAGATGACTTTGATAAGATTTATTAGGCTCATGAGTAGGGGTTAAATAGTACTAATAGAAATATTATGTAAGTGGATATTAATTATGATATTTTTTACTAGGTTCTTCTCATGAATTGTTAGCCTATCTTCCAAGGATGAAACTAGGCCACTCACATCTAACATCTCACTTGTGAGCCTTTGTCAATTAACTCTATCAATAGATGCCCACTCTCTTTTAACCATATCTAATGAATATCTCACCTAATTAATGAAATTACTAATAACATCTTTACCATGGCCCCTTAGTGTATCAAGCTCTAACATATACTTTTCATACCCCAAAAGAGTTTTCTTGAGGGTGGAAATAGATTGAGTTGAAAAGTAGTTAGGTTGACTAAGAGAAGAAGGATATTGAAGAGGATAGCTATAAGACTAATAAGAATCATGAAAAGGATAGATATAGTGATTATAATGATTATTATAGTGTTTAAAATGGTCATATAAATATTTTTAATAATCATATTAAGGTTGATAGGAATCATACATTGTAAACTCATCCCATGACCTTAAACTGCATTGGCACCATGAGGACCTGCTTCCAAACCATTTCTTATATTTTAGTATTGGGGTCCTATTATCACTTGGATTTTCACCCTTTGAGGATATTTATAATTTATCCTCATCCAAGTGTCATAATTGAAACACCTCTAAGTTGTGGATAAGCCTAAAAAAGTGGCGAATCTCTAGATAGGGCTAGCTCCCTTGATGTACCACTTTGGATCACTATTATACCTAAATTTTTTGAGTGAAAATGGAGAGATACAACTTTAATAAAACTATCCTAATGGATTTGATACACCAAATTTATTGATGACTACCAACTAGCTACATGTTACACATGAAAACAAGAGACTAACCAAACATACACTTCTCTAATTTGCATCTTCTCATATCAATATTTCATTATGAGGTTATGGATGAATGTTTAGGCTAAGAGGAATAGACAAGAGGCCTTTAATATAACTAATTAATATAATAAATCACTCAACCTTAACACTTACTAAAACACTTCACATGCCTTGTAAGAAGAAGTTTTTCAATTCTAAATAGGTGAGAGAATGAAACAATATGCTAAGGAAACAAGAGTCATCACTTAAGAAAAATAAAAAATTCAAGTTATAAAAATATGAAAAATCATGGAAGAGATAAAATTAATATTATTACTAATCAAATGGTATGAAAATGAGTAGGTCTTCACCATACTCAGGTGGAACATAAGTTATAATGTCAAAATGGCTATTTCTTATAGAACTTGAGAGAGATAAGATAAGATTGAAGTCCAAGGGTCACAAGTACACTTGAAAATTTGATAAAATGACTTAATTTTTCATTAAAATAGGATTTTGGATGAAAAATTCAAGCTTAGGAAGTACAAGTGTCCATCCAAGTCATGAAACTCTTGAAAAGTGGCATGAAAGTTCTCATTCTCACTCAAAAAATTGCCTTCATGATTTGGACCTATTTAAACATCCCAAAAATGATTATGGATATATATGATGATTGTAATGAGAGTTAAGTATTTTATACATGTATCTCCATTCATTTTTTATAGTCCTAGTCATTTGAAATCATCTAAAAATGAGCTATCACTATCTGTAATCTAAAAACTTCTCTTTCAATCACCCTTCACACTTGGCCTCAAAATTAGATTCATTTTTCCATGAAAATACATTAAATGGAGTGGATTAAACTTTTTAAGACTCTTCATATCCTTATAAGCATCAATAACACCTTAAAATCTATCCACTTAAAGTTTTCATACTTTTCACCATCATGTCCACTATGCCAGTTTTGATTGGCTGAGATGAGAGCTATTTTTTTAACACTTAAGATTTTTTTTGTAGTACTAAATGACCATATTTAGTTATTAACATTATATATATATATATATATATATATTTCTTCCAAACTTTATTTCATCTTCAAATTCCTTTTAGAACCTAAAAAACACATAAAACAATCAAAATTACCCTATTTTTACCTTGTTTGTACAATTCCATATAACTCAAAAGGATCAAAAGGATCCTGAGTGAGTCTTATATAACCTATAATCACTTTAATGATCAAATTGGTCTATTTTTATGCATATCTAGACTCATTTTCTCAAACTAATCACTAACAAGGGTTTTGGAGGGTTTAGGCTTATTTTACATTCTTAGGCTTTATTCATAAAAACTTGACATTAAACCTAAAGTAAAAATACACAATAATTATATTTAGGATCCCTTTTAACATCTATAAATCTATTTTTTAATACATGCATAGTCTCATGAAAGATGTGAGCATTCAAAACTAGCCTATCGAGCTTGTTTTCATAATTATTGCATGCTTGGACTATTTCAGAGCTAAAATTAGCTTTTTTATATGTTTATATATATAAAAATCTCAAACATGTCTAAATAAATCTCATTAACATTTTCCAATCAGATAGATATCTCACCAAGAGCTATAATTGAGGTTAGACCCCTAATTGACTTTAGGTCCCTTCAAGGCCTAATAGGATTAGCATGCACCTTGCTAGTTTTCGCTATTTAAATTGATATGTCATAGTGGATGGTATATAATGATTTTTATAACCTAATTAAAGCTAAAAAATTCACCACAAAACTTTCCTTTCACTCATTTTCATCTCTTCCTCTCATTCACCGACTAAGCCTAATTGGAGCTTGTCTAGTTATACTGTTTGCAGAAGTGTTCTGATCACTTTGAGAGGTCTTAGATTAAATTAGCACTTAATATCACATATTTAAATTCATACACCTCAAAATATGTTTATTTATATTCCATAATATTTATATCAATTTTCTCACCCTCTTAGGCTTCATTTGCTTATTTTTCCAAACCTTGATTTTTATTAAATGGCTGACTTATGAGACAAAATAGTTAGGTACATCCCTCTTACTTAAGGAAAAATGAATATTTTATGAGTTTTATTAGGTAATAATTTTTTTTTTTTAAAAATTATTATCTATATTCATCCATTTAGGCACATAATGAACTCAATTTGCCTAAAATAGTCCTCTAAAAGGACTATTTTCTTGCATTTTTTACTTCCACCTAAGAATAGCCTCTCAATGATAAATCTAAGATGCTTAGGTTTCTTAAAAATTTTACCCACATATAAATAATTCTAAATAAAATTATCATTCACCCAAATACACTTTTCTTCTATGGATTCCTCATTCTTACCTATTGAGCACCATGGGTTTCCTAGCTCATATATACAGGTTGTTGCCTTTGGCAAGTAGAAAGAGTAGGTAATAATCTTAAAGGGGGTCTTTGAGATTTTTAAAAAACTTTATAAATAAATAATGAACCATTTCATGTTTTTATTAAACCCTCTCCCTCTTCTTAATAAATTTTACCACCTTACCCTCAATTCATGCCCAAGACTACACACTCAGCTGTAGGTGCATACAAGGATCTAAAAGGTCTGTATAGGCTTTTTTCACACATCCAAAATCTTATGGATATCATCATATATTTTAATAATTTTTCATAGGTTTAATTCATCATTTAAACTTACCTTTAACCTCTTTAAATTCACTGTAAGCTCATAACTGAGTCATTCCTATTCTAACTATGAAACCCTCCCTCTGATTCCTATAGGTATGCATTTTCGTATTTGAACCTTGGTCATGATATATGAATACCTTACATGAAGCATGAGAGCCACCTAGTATCTTCTCATAAATTATATATACCTTATATTCCCTAAACACCACCTAGACAACAAGTTTGGGTCACTATATTCATACCTAACTGTAAGTGCACATTTCTTTGAGAAAGGACACATATAGTTATATGTGAGACCTACAATAATACACTCTAACATCATACTAATTTTATTAATTCCATTTTTTTTACCACTCAATCCATAGGACCACTCTAATCATTAGAGAATGTTTTTTTCTCTTGGGATATCAATTATCATCCAAAACTCAAAATCCTTTAGAAATTAGTTCAAAGTTTTAGTGTTTTAGAGGCATATTTGATGCCTTGAACTTATATATTCCACTCACTTTCTGACCTCTATTCTTGGCATAATTCCTCTCCATTATATAATCTATTAGTTTTAACTATTTATATTCTTTATAACTATCTTTAATCATGTTATATTATGTTCACAACATACCATTGGACCTCTATTTTCACATTTTAGGGATGGTTTCCCTAAACTCGGTCTTTGCTTCTTGAAAGATGGTTTGCCTTTCTATTTGTCCATCAAACACATAATATATGTCTTCAATGGTTCATTCACATTCTAGGAACCATAATAAGGTTTATTCCATGTT